>WBMW01004220.1:1368-37987 GCA_013396635.1 Penelope pileata
TATTCATAACAGCTAACTATAACAAAAACTGAAGTCATCTGCAGGTAAACTATCCAAAGATTTTTCCTTTCTATTTTCCAAGCTGTTCCTGAAATTTGAACCTTAACTTGCAAGAAAAGGAGCCACAAGCCATGTTTGCTTGCAGGCACTAGCAGCACAGCACACAAACATATTTCGAGACCTCCTAGAAATTACACATATGGTGAACTTTGTTTGGATGCTCTACCTCTACTCAACTCCTCAGTACACATCTATACTGACACAAGCATTCCATTACCTGTAATACCACAGAACTGTGAGTATTGCTGGTGAAAAATCTTGTGGTCCCTGTCTTCGAAGACTGTAGATGGGCAGAGACGCCCATATCGCTGCTACCAAGAGATACTTTCATATGAGGATCCTCCTCTTCCACCAGAGATCTAAGATGAGAACAAAGAAATCTTAAAGATCAAACTCTTTTTCATTAGGTGCTCTTTCGTATTAAAACCACAGTCTTCTGGGATGACAAGTAACAGCACAGAAGCTATCGGTCAAGAAAACAGCAGGCAACAGAATCGATCCTTTTCGGTCCCCTTCAATTAATCTAGCCAATCTAAAAGGCGTAATTTCAAAAACTTAATTTACAGGTAACAAATGCTGGTCCCCTCCCAGAGACTAAGGCACTTATTTCCATGTGTGCTCCCAGAAGTTTAGGATGCTTGCAGGGGTCCTATTCAGTTTTCAAATTGAACTCATCGCGTCAGATTGCAGAGGAAAGTTGGAAGATTTGAACAGTAAACGTAAATTTGAAGTTCAGTGATTTCCTTCTTATGGCTGACACTCTCTTGCTCACACACAAATAACAGTGAATAATGCCCAGTCTCAAACAGCAACTTTAAGCTTCTTTTAGAAACACAACTAGAAGAAATCCTTTAGGACACGATATCCAGAGTTTTGTTACTACAGACAACCACTTTATAATTTTAATTCAAGATTTGTTAGTGTGAAGTTAATACACGTTCTTGATTCCAAGCAATTACTGCCCCAATTCAGATGGAAAGGGCTAATTCTAGGCAGAACTGTTAAAGAATTACCGCACCATTATTAGCTACCACTTGTATCTTGAGATGTAAATTAGATTTACATAGAGATATGCATATGAGATTCTAACTACCCTAACCTGTAATTATTATAAAATGTAAATACATTTCATCTCCAGAAATGTTACCAGTTCCCATGAATTCTGTAAGCTAATGTATTACCTATTAGCATGCATACCAGTAGAACGCATATATTCACACAACATTAATTAGCAAACATAAGCCACTAATCCACAGATGAGAGTATTTTAATTATTAATAAAGACTCCCTGCTTCAAAAAAACACTCGTAGCAATTTAAAATAAATGCTGCAAATCTCAGATACAAAACATTTTCCAAATTTTAAACATGCAGATAGAAACATTGGCCTCCAAGCTAGTTTCAGAAATTGCTTTAAGTGACAAGAAAGTGTTTAATTTTTTTTTTTTCCATCCAGTTTTCACTGGGATCTCTGTCTAAGGCTAAAACGGAAATCTGCAGTTGAAAAATATTGTTTTTGCTTCAAACACTGGTTTATTTTTGAAAAAATATTTCTCCCCCCAGCTTCCTTTGGTGCATTGCCTATAGAAAGCAGTTTCTGAAACTCTGGAGTTCCTCTGATAGCACTGATGTGCTTTGTTCAAACCCATGGTTACATAAGGTCAGCTATGGAAACATATTCAATGCAAATTCACCATTGAACGGTGCACATGGGTTTGAAACTGAGATTGGTTGAATTATGCACACAGACAAAACAGGTTGTAGGAACAAGGGTACATCCAGATAGCTCTGACTTATCGTGTAGCAACCCAATACTCAGACATCTAAAAAATTAATCAGTGTGGATGTACTGCAGCATGCCATTTAGTCATTTTTGAAAATGAATAACCGTATTTATAAAACAAATCCAGAGAGCAATTTTAAAAACATACAAGGTGTATCTTAATTGTAAGTGCTATCCCAACTCCTTGCCATACCAGAAACACAACATAATACAGCGGCAAAGCAGCTGCTAGCTCATGACCTAAATATTTTTGCTCACTTTGTTCTACACTGTTTTGTTGTTTCTTTTTAAGCTTGAATACGATCTCATCAAGGAAAGTCTAACAATTTCAAAGGACATCTAGTCTTTAGATTTGTACATGTCTTCCTAAAAAAGGAATATAAAGTAACTGGGTGATCTGTAAGGTCCCTTCCAACCTAAGCCATTCTACGATTCTATGATAATGTCAGGAGACAGTGTGGGTAGAAAGGAACCACAGATTCACTGGCATGGATTTGACTGTATTTGCTCTTGAAAGACCTCTGAGTGATGTCAGATCAGACAGCTGCTATATGAAGGAGGCTTTTAAAAGTCTTCTTCTAAACTCAGAAGAAAATAGAAGTTCACATCAGTTACAATCATCCACAAACCACATGTAAACCAACTTGCTTGCTTGTTTGGAGCAGGATTTTTCTTCTCTTCAAGTATGCTAGCTGTGTCAGGTTCACAAACAAAGGCAAAGACGGTGGTCATGACTCATGTATTCCAAGAACAGCAGTAGTAATGGAAGCAGTTTGCTGGACAGGCCACTACAGAGCCCCAAGCTTTGTGCTGGTGTGACACGGCTCCTGCAGCAGGTTCAACCCTCAGCAGCAGCCCAGCACCGCTATCTGCACACACCCTCCCCAGAGCACACCAACACCCAACTGCTAACACAGGTTGAGCTGAAGTACTGGAAAAGTGAGCAAAAGGACCTGCCCAAACCACATTTCCTTAGGGCACATCTGAAGTACTACCAGGAAGGCAGCAGTAAATCCCAGGAGAAAGAGCACGGACTGCGCAGCTTCTGGGCACTGGCACGTGAAGTCATGGTCTGTTGGACAGCTCTCTGGTAACATGATGAAGCGTCTGCTAACTTTGAGCACACGATGTATTTCACACACATCTCTGAAAGGAAATTACGTAAAGCTTCCGCAGCTTTGACCTAAGAGGTCCCCTACAGCACCTGAGGCCTAGTTACCACGGCACAGCCAGTAGAGAGGATGCAGGGTATTTTAACAGCAACACCCACAGCCATTCATTCGATACAGGTGTGGCTGTATGCAGCTATTTCCCTTACCTGACTTTCAACACCTAATGGGCAGTTGTCCAATATCTAACATCCAATATCTATAGATATCCAACATCTTTTGTCTGACTCAACCACGGCACTGTTTTCTCTGGAAGGTTCCTACAACTTCAGACAAAATTCATGGATTGAATTACATGGTTTGGTTTTGTTTTGTTTTTATTTGGATAGGAAGGAGAAGATTTTTTTTTTTTTTTAAATCAAGTGGGCTTTTATTTGTTTGTTTGTTTCTTTTAATTTAAGCACCTACAGTTTGCTAAACAGTTTAGGAAGGCCCAGCACTCCCCCATCACACAGAAATGACATTTGGAGCTCATTTTGGCAAACGTTATGATGCAAGACAGCCATTAATCTGGCAACAGTGCACTGATCCCCTGAATCTGAGTCTGTGACATTCACAGGCATGGAAAGAGCCCTCCCAGAGTGACCAGAAATTATGAGTTTGTCATTGGCACTGTCCCAGCTGTAACATTCATCTTCACATAAGAAGAGAAATCAATCTTTCACAATAAAGTAAAAATGCAACAGCTCTGACATGCTGTGTTGATACCAATACACAAAAACAGCAACAGAAAAGTACCATACCATATATATCATATACAAGATTAATTTCAAACTGCCTTGCAAAGAAATTTCAAACAACTTCTGTTTTGGGGCCTGTAAAGTAAGCCTGCAGAAATAACCACACCATGCACACACAGAGCACACGGGAACATGGTTTGTATCTGACTGAATTCCCAATTCAAGCACATCTGCCACATTTGGATGCTGTTACCGAAGGCATTATTTATATTCATTAACATAGGTCTGCTAAGCACTATAATTAATTAGATAATAATGAATGCAAATATATTGATTGGTACTTTATTGCAAGCACACTATATCACGATAAAGCATACTACCAAAGAAGAAAGCTAATTCATTTTCTAATTAATTCCATTGTTGCGATCAATAGAAGTCATTAAACAAGAAGCACAGCTGAAGCATTTTTAATTGGGATTAAAAAAGACTTGGAGGAGACAGCCACAACGGTCATAACACGTATTGATAATTCACAAGTTGCTATAAATGCAGATATTAACATCACTTTCAACATACACAATTGCTCTGGACAGGCTTTCCAGTTTTAAGTGTTAAGAACAAAGGGGTGAGGGAGCTGAGCACCAACCAGCAGCACTGCAACAGCGAAGCAGAGGAGCTCCCTGACTTTCTGCAGCCTCTCAGAAGACATTCACAGTGCAGGGAAAGCTGCAGGAGGTTAACGAGTTGTTATCACAGAGTAAGCTGGCATTCAGGAGTTTCTCTCTAACCTTATGCTAACTCTTCCAAGTACAGCATAGTTCTTTTCCCTATACTAGTGTAACCAAGCGTGTTTTTGCATGACGCCAAGTTAATCCCCAAAATACTTCCAACTGGATTTTGTAGCGACGAAATATGCAAAAGTGTGCATTACATTCTATATATAGCCCAATTATATATATATTACATAACCTAATTACATAGCATCCTGATAATTTGAATGAAGACAGCTTTGCTTTTTACCATGTAAAAAAACTAAAAGTTACAAGATCAGATTTTTTCCCACTGAATTCATTTATTCCCTGTAAAGGTATTTTTAATCCTGTTCATCTATTAACAGATATCTGAACACTCACACAGTTTCTGTAACTAGCAACTAGAAAGATGGCTAAGCCAAATGTTAAGCTATAAAAGAAAGATTGCAATAGTTCAAGATCCTTCCTGAACTAACGTGAAGCTATATGGACTTTTTTGTTGCAGAGGAATACTGCAGCATCACAGCTAATCACCATCTGTGTGGAGAAAAAGTTCAAACCACATTGTACTATTTAATCTTTAATTCATTTGGGAGTTGCATACTGAGTGGCTTTTAAATACTCTCCAGACAGGTTTATAATTGTCTATATCTTGTCAGAGCACGGGACAAAATATAGTGGGGGCAACAAGAGCAATAATTATGTTAACAGAAAGAGGACTGCAAGGTGAACACCATCTCAGTGAGTCTCCATGAGTTTCTACATTTAATTGCTAGCACCTGCACATGGAGAACAGGCATGAGTAAGAAATCTAGCCTAGCAGAGATATCAAGGAGGTTAGTATTTCAGGAGAATACTAAATACGCAATTTGAAAATACACAAACTACCCAAAATACTTCCATCGGTTCAGTTACTGTTCCCAATTCTTGGTATAATCTCTCTAGATGATTTTCAGTGAATTATATAAACTGTGTGAACTCACATCTAAAGGAGAAACAGAACTCTGCGTATAGCAGAAGAGCCAATAACCCAGCGACCAGGACAGGAGCCTGCAGCCAGACCCAGAATTCGGACCTCACTCACTCAGCCCCTCGCTGGAGGCAGCTGTGTGCATCCCCAGCATCACCACAAGCTGTGCCTTCCTTCAAAACGTGCTTCAAGCACTGGAAATTTCCAGCAACCACTGACAAGTATTTCTGAATAGGCTTTAGTTATAACATGATTCAGAGGCAATAGGCAAATTGCATTCTAAAGCACTTAGCAAATATTAACCTGCTAAAACAGTTCAGAGTCATCCAAGTGATTTACAATAAGCAGAAATCTGTGGGACCTACGATAAAGTTTTCCTCCTCACTACAATATCCCTGTATAGAGCTGCCACTATGTACAGTGCTCAACAACAGGTGTGAGCAAACCAATTTCTTCTTAAGAAAACATCACAAAGGAATATTAAGTCATTCCTACGTGACAGGAACAAGGCAACTATGTATGATGTGAATTTTTTCATCTGTATCAGTAACTCATTGATCTGTTTGAAACAAAGTATAATGCACAGTTTGAAAACAAAGGAGACCAGCCTGCAGCTGCAGATAACTTAGAGTGCACACTCTCCAATTTGAAACTCACAATCTTTACATAACTGAGTAAAAGCTTAGCAAAGCAATATTGTCCATAGAGTGCTTTCTTAATATGGTGAAGCTCAGTAGTTTGTTTTTGAAAGGCTTATAACCTCATTTTCTCTGTCAAATTACTGTCCAATGAGCCATGACTGCTAGTGTTCTGGTCACTGGTAAATGGCATCTTCAGAAATCACTCTTGGCATGCGCCAGTACTATGGTATTTATCAGCAAGGAAAGAGCTTCATTCAATTTCTTACTGAGATATTCTTATAACAATAGAAATCTTAACCATTCCATGATCTACCAAAAATCTGGGACATTACGTGCACAGATTCATGCAGCACAGAGTAGCCCTGTGTTTTGCTAATGAACCCATTAATGAGAAGCCCAATGAAATATAATGAAATGTTCCCTTATTATTAGATGTAGTATTTACTGTGGGCATAGCCCACCAAAAACAGCTCAAGTGTTGCCTGTCTTACTGTCTTTCCATCATGAACAGATGTTCCAGCTTCCTAAGTAATGAATTGAGGAACTCCCCCAACAAATTACTTGGTCACCCAGGAGTTCAATAAACACAACTAATATGGCAGCATTGCATAAAAGAAATTCTCAAAACATTTCTATTAAGAAATTTCAAAATTAATATAATGTAGAGGAACAAATTATGCAGTCACAGTACTTCATATTTCCTTCACTTTCAATCTTCTAAGGACAACTTCAGGAAATCCTTTATTCTGGCAAACAAATTTTACACTTGTCCCTCCAATGAAGTAACATCTCATCTTTCTAATACTATTTTTAAATGGTAGTTTCTCACTTCATTCCTTTGTGGTATCAGCAACCCAGTAAAACTAACCAGTTTCATCACCTGCCAATGATTTCTTACTACAAAACAGTCACAAAAGATAGCATAAGAAATGTAAGGTTACATTCAGGATGACTTCAGCCAGAAAAGACAGCCAAAAGGTCATCGATTTTTTTGGTAGGCTGACAGACCAGTGAAAATGTTCAAATTTCTGTTATTGTTTTGGGGGCATACAGGGATTGGCACAGGGCAATTGGTGTCATGCTCTGTATCCTTTGCTGCTGGATCATCTGGAAGTAGGATAAACAACAGCAGCACTGGAAGGAGCTACATAAATGACCTGCCATGCATATAATGGTTTAAAAGCCACATTTTTTAATGGATGAACCAGAGACTGATAATGTAACAAGGAACACTTGTCCTTATCACGTTACTGCAGTTTTAAGAAAGTCCATTTTAATGCTGCTCACCTGGAAGGGGCTGCCATGACCAGAAGCTTGCAAAGCTTTACCTCACATGAACGAGCACTGCGCTGTCACCGCTGTGGTTGTGGTTTTCCGACGTCGCCACAGCAGCTAGCACAGAACACCACTCACCTTGGGTGTAGGTTCCAATCTCAGTTTTACACCTGACCTTTATAGATTAGAAGGGCGGTAACAGCTCAACATTTTAGTATTTGTTTAGCAACACGTTACTGAGCTCTTTGCAACCTCCATTCAAGGAGCAAAGGTATAACAATGCTTATTGTTTCTTAAATTAGACATACAGATGTCCCTTTATCCATGTGTCCACCCTTCCTTTAAAATGAGGTTATTTTCTAACATTGCAAAATGAGGACAGAAAGACAGCCTTTGTGTAGCAAAGCAAACCAGCAAGAGTTGCATATTACTTTCACAAGGCTCTAGCAAAAGGCAGGAAGAGGAGGACAAGGTATTCCAAAACCACCAAAATCAGCAGAGAAGGACAACGATAGCTCATGGACACATGCTGAAGGGCAGTAAGCAGGGTGGGTGGATTCCCAACTCTGTCTGGACACAGTTACTGCATGAAATACTCAATGCAATGACCAGCCTCTGCTCTCAACCTGGCTTTGTACCAAGAGAACATTAATGAAATCTGCAATGGTCCCTGCTCCTTGCTGCTGCAGCCCTATTCTGCACACAGAGAGGAAAAGCTATGGGGGTAACTGCCTGAGAAAGGGAGCTACAGCAGCAAGGAAAGAACCGTAGGAAATGTGTATGTACAAGAGATCAAACCTATGATGAGGAGTTAATCACTCCTACAGAAAGGCTAAAGAAATGACATGACATTTTTAGAAAGAACGAATTCTCACTGGGAGATAGGTGCTACTATTTACAACACCAGTTCAGCTTTTTCACCATAGATTTAGACTGCATCTAAGGCAGAAATTAAGTACTGAAGAAAAGCACTCTGCACAGTAGCAAACCAACTTGAATGGCTCAGACAGAACCTCACTGCAACTAGTCAGGCTCAAAATAATCTAGTTAAGCTATTCTAGAAATAAAGTTTTAGAAACAAGTGCAGCCATTCCCGTTTTTTTTTTCTTCTTTTTTTAAGAAAATATAGTCAATGTCATTTGGACTTAACATCATCATTTTGAGATAAAGCTCCTGCACAAGCACACAAAAGCCCATGAATTAAACAGAAACAAAAGAAAACCACTGGGAACACTCAAGTGATGACAGCACCAGTCACCGTACCAAATGCCAATGGAACTGAGTGGAAAGGACACAGAGTATGGATATTCCCAACCCCACTTTCAACATTTTTATATTATTTGACATAAGGCCAAGCTGTGACCAAAAGCCAGCACAAAATTAGGTCCCACAAAGCCAAGAGAAAAGGGCTGAGCAACATCGACTGCTTCTGCATGATTTCCCAAGATACGTGCAATGAAAATAATATTCTCCACAAAATTCTTTCTTAAACAACTATCAGAGGTCTCAAGCTGTTTGCTGCATAATTGCAGCCCACTAGTTAAATCAAATATGTTTTCCACAGAAACAAAGCAATATTTGGCTCAGTCATCGCTATCAAGCTTTTGTTCCTAACAGTATCTAGTCTCTCTGGGAGCCTCAGTATCACATCCACATTTATCTACATGACGAAGGGTTTACATTCATTTAGCCATTTATAGCTTAAATCTGCAGGCTCAGATTGTTTAATGATGCTAAATTAGAAATGGTTCTCTAAAGACATTTTGCCAAAGTTGATGTTAGCGCATTGATTCCTACCATTAAAAACAAAAAGCAAAGCACATACACACACTTTGTTTCTCTAAAGAAGCACAACTATTTCATGTCCTTGAAGTTCAGAACCGCAGAACACAGCAGCCACTTGGAAGCTTCAAGTTTTAGGCTGGACTGACACTGCACACCCTATCCTCTGCTCTTCATATTTGGTCTTAAGTGATCAAAAGGCAAATCCTAACTCTAGCTAGGCAGCTGAACGCTTTCCTGTGCATTGCAAAGCATTTGGAATATTTTGCACGCACTGAGAGATTGCAGCTCTACCTGATGCCTTTAAATTTAGTTTTCATATACACAGAAATCATTAAATTAGCAGAATGGTTCCTTAGAATGAAAGCAAAATTAATGGACTAAAACCCATTTATGTTTATGGTGGCACCTGCACATGCAAGCTTTGGTGACAACACATATTCCACTGCAACCCTGCTGCAACTTATTTCTACACACAACTTATTTCCATACTTGTTCTTTCTGTTCCAGAACAGTTTTCTTTTTCCTATATACTACAGAACATAAATTTGAGTTCTTAAAGGCCAGCAAATTAATGAACAATATTCCAACATCATGGTTTTGTAATTAACCCTTGTGCTTTCTACCTAGGGCCATTCCATCATTCCTCTTGTTCTTTCCATTCTCACAGCTGTTTCGTGTTCCTTTATTTCATTCTCCTGGGTAGACCACAGGTTTTCTTCTTTTTAAAGTTTTGAATTGTAAATTATTTCTCCCCCCCCATTACCAAAGACTTTAAATGTAAGCACGTTGGATAATGGATGTGGGATACTTACCAATCCCAGGAAAAAGCCCACATTTTTGACACTGATGTTGCAATAGTCTCAGCCACTGCTGGACGAAATATTCCAGCAATAATGTGGATATGCACTTCCATTTTAGTGCTCTCGCTACACATCACACCACACCTCCCACTACTATCAATTAGAACTGTGACTATTATTACAAAACTCTGGAATTCACCACGTACTCTATGAAAACACACAGGTATCCCATCCAAACTCCAACAGAAACCACTGCACAACCCTACGAAAGCCAGCAAGCATAAAGTGATTGCACTACAAGGTTTTTCCAACAACTAAATTACAGCAAAAATGACAAACTGGCAGATCTGGTATTCCAGCAGAACAGGTTGAGTAATATATTTCAGATAATTCAATATAAGTGCTTTAGTATGTCACAGAATGAAGTTGATATTGCAACTTTATGCCATGTAAGGAGGTGATTGAGAACCTGCAAACACAGAATCACCCATCAAGGTCTGACTAGATTACCATCAGCAGCATTGGGAAGTTTCATGACAACCAGTTTCTCTTTTATTTTGCCAGTTGGTTACTGCGGTTCCATGTTATGTTTCAAACTTAGAATAACCTACTGAAATACCTATTTAAAAAGCAAAAAATAAGATTAACAGGGATAAATGAGAAGTCCACGTACAAAACAGCTGGAATTAAAAGCAGCCTTCTAGTTACAAAACAAACCCCTTCCAACCCTCACCTGCCCTATTCAATTGCAGGCATGTATCATCAGATTTTTAACAGATTTGGGGCAACTGCACATTGATTTTCAATGTGGTAAAATTTAAAATATCCAGGAAGCACTTGTTTAGATTGGAAGCCTTGTCAAAGATTAGTGAGTCTCTGTTTTAGTGTGAATGGAGTGTAGTCTGTGAAACGTAGTCAAGAGCCCCCCCAAAGGGTTCACTGAAAATGCCCCATCAAGGCAGCAGGCACAAGGTGGTCGCAAAAGAAAGCTGCCAGTACAGATGGTCTCTGATGAATTATGCATATACACCTTTTCCTGGTTAAGTATATCATTGGATAGCATAAATTCAAAGGGTTCATTGTAGAGCAAATCAGAGATTTGGAAGAAAACACAAAAGCATTAACCTACATAAGCAGCTAAAACCAACACTGATTACTCTGGAGTATTAAGATTTTTTTCTGCTTTTCTGCACACTGATTTCCATTACTGCACAGCATATCCAATCAGACATATTTCCAAACCAGATCACTCAGAATAGATACACTGTGTTGTAACCCCCCTGACAGCAATATATTTGGACCACTGCATTTATTTCTCATACCATCAGTCATCTACGAAAATGCATTTGGAGAACAGCTTCCATGTGCAAACACCAAAACACCATTCAACGTAAAAGGATAGAATGCACTAATTTTACATACATTACTCTACATTAGGATTTTTTTTATATATATATATAGTTTAACTTATTTTTAAACATGGCATGCTGAGGACAAAGAACATTTAAATCAACATTTAGCTTTCCAGAAAACATTTACACTTGAAATAGGATTAGAGAGGCTCTCATTATCCCCGCTTCTACTATTGAATTATTTTTACTTTTTTTAACTAACGAAACATGCATCTACTAATTCAACAGTAACATCTTAGCACTTCAATCTCCAGATTTTCCACAAACTTTTCTTCCATCCCTGTAAGTAGAAGTGCACAATGTATCATATAAATGACACTGCTATTGTGAATCAGAAAATTCTCCACTAAGTCCCTCACGCAGGAGATGACACAAGGTGACAACACCATGAACAACCAATATTTAGTGAGTGTATTCCATGACACCTCAAAATGGTTAGATGTAACCAAACTGACCTGTTCTTCTCTGATTTAGCACTTCAGTTCTTAACTTCTACTTACAGTTATTTATGTTTTGTTGGTTTTTGTTATTGTTTTTAAAACATGGCCATCAAATACTTGCAATTCCGAGAAATGCTACATTTCCAATTTGGTATTATTCACTCTGTCCTCGCCTCTGATTTACTTGCTGACAGTGCTCACCTGCCTCCACCAGCATTGAGTCACTGAGGTCTGTCCCTAAACAGCCAACACAACAGCAAAGACAAATACAACTTCATCAGAGGAGCACACATTTGCTGTAAGAGCATTTGCATTCATTTCAACATGAGTCTATATTCTAAAGTCTATGAAAGAAAACGCCGAATGGCTTGGAGAAAGCACACACATGCACACGTACCTGCACATTCTGAACTTGTGCACCAAGTCACATTGCGTTATTTCACCATACACTGGTCACACGCCAGCATTCCATTTCTAGTACTAATTTTCCCTATGAAATACCACCAGATCCCTTGATGGACTTGGGGAAGCTCAAGTTATTCTGGACCAGTACCACCAGGAGACAGAGGACATTGGTGTTTCTTGTCAGTGGGACCCTCCTCTCCCTCTGTACAACATGAGGGGCTCCTGGAAGCATCCCTAGAGCCTCACCTGTCCCTGTAACTAAGGGAAACAACACCAGCCAAGCAGCAGGGATCCACTGCTTCTCCTTTCCACCACCAGGAAAGCGGTACCAGACCCTGCCCTGTAACAGAACCACGTACTTGCCTACAAATCCACCAGCTCAGCTTCAGCAGGTCTTCTATTTCATACACTACCTGGGCACACGTTTCCTGCAGCAGAGGACTCTCTCGGGTAAGCTCGTCGCGTTCATTCTGCGCCCTCGGAACAACCACAAACTTTTAAAGCAGAAACTGCAGCTACACAGCTCCAGGTGCACAGCTCTCAGGACAATTAACCATTTTACAGGGGTACTTTGTACATAGACGCCTGCTTCATCCGAGCAGCCGGACGTGCTCAGAACCACTCCGCTCGGCATTCCAGCACAGGGAAACTAAGGCAGAGTTCAGGTATCAGGTACACAGATCTAATAAAATCTGCGAGTCTTGGCAATCAGTTTAATCTCTAGATAAGTTACTTATAAATCAATCCTACGTAGGATGAAGTTTTTAAAGTTAAGGGCTACTTTAATTCAGAAAAAAACTGAGGAATTGATATCAAGTATAAAAGCATTCATCTGTAAATTCAGTAGTTTTATGGTCATGTTATACATCAATAAATGTGCTGTTTTACATGCCACTTACTTCCAAGTCTTTTGAACGAAATGAGCCTTTTGCCAACGCATAGAGTATTACTTGTGGAAGAAAAACTTACCAAGGTGAACGTGGAAAATGTATCACGAAGCATTTAGCAAATTTAACATGATCTGCAATGAAAGTAATGATTCCATCTCTTATCTTACTGGCCAATCTAAACCAAAAGGTCAGCTTTGCCAGTCCACATGCACTACCTGATCAAATAGGTGCCATTTCATAACATTTCTCATTTTTTGTTATCAAGTGAATGAATAATTTTAACGTCACATTTAAGAGTCCAGCTAAGTCAGGACTGTGCCAGTGAATAAATATCTCCATAAACACTTGGATGCATCGAATCAGTACAGAAATGATTAAGGCTGCTGATCACATATTTCTCGTGCTCCACATACGCTCAGCATCGTATAGTTAAGTATGATCACTAAACCTGTTCACATATTTCCAACACATTGAGATAATCAGCTATATGATCCCTATCATAAAAGCTGTAGCACACACAGAGCTAGGTGAACAATTTAAAGGCGACACACGGAAACGTTCCCTTTCAGCAGCAGGGAGATCGGACCAGGCTAATTCTGATTTTGCTTGCATTTAGCAAGCACTGTAGTTTTAAAAATGTATCAGAAAGGCTGAAGACGTTTCTACTGTGAATAGGTTCCAAAGTCTCATAACTGTTACAGTATTAGCGTTTAGTCATTAAAATACACTTATAGTGAGGAACAATTTATTGGCAACAGTTTATTTTCTGGTAGCCTTAAGCAGATGTGATGTATCCAGTGAGAGAAAGGGCTTAAGCCTTTCCATGAAAATTAACCTTACAAGAGGAGCGTACAGGGCACAGGTTCTATACAACCAGGGCAGCTCCTTACCCCCTCTCCTTTCCGAACAAGAGCAACAGCAACCGTGCACACTCAGGGAACCTCCAAATACCTATTTCTTACAGCATGTCCCTGCAGTTGAAGCAAGGAGGAAAAAAAAAAAAAGCTTCAAAGTCCTAATCCTGTAGCTATTAGGCTGGAATACTACCGGAAAGTAAATCTTCACAGTAATTTCCCAGGTACAGAACTCATCTACACAATTACTTGTGCATTTTAAAGCGACTCCCTCATTTTGAGAGAGCTGCTTCCTTGAAGGCAGAAGCAATTTTGTACCCTACGTTTAGTTTTATTTCAGAGGAGGAAACAAAGCCACCTGTATCTTCTAACACAGAACTCACAGCAAGGAAAGGTGAACAAAAGCTCCGCCAAGGTTTGCCAAGGCAAACAAAGGCACACTATTGTCATGTCTGTTAAAGCACTCATTTATGTAAAGCTACTTTACAGGGACAAACTGAGTAACTGCATAAATAGAAATCATTGCATCTGAATACTTATCCTCTAAGCTTTTATCTTAACTTCTTAAAATTAAAGACAATTTGTATCAAGGCTAAGACTTTCAAGGATAAAAAGACCGAAGCGAGATGATTTCTTTTATAGATGAGCAGAATTGCACTACAACAGAGCAGGTGATTCCATGTTCAATTTTCTATCAGGAGGAGGAAACGTTAGCACACACGCTACAGATTAAGCCTGCCTCAAACCTTAACTTCTCGATTCAGGATCGGCTCTACAAATTAACATCAACATGAACTTTTCAAATGAACATTTATGATATCACAAATATGGCTTAATCTGCACAGTTTCTCTACATTTCAACAAAGAGGGAAAGACTCGACACGACATCCATCATGAAACATCCAGGATAAAATCTGAGGGTCTACATACAAAACAAGGTAAAATTCCGGGTGCCAATGTCATTCAATATACAACAGGGTATTTTGCCACAGGGTAGTCTCACGAAAGAATTCCCACCTTATTATCCTCATTTCTCTCACTTACATGTATGCTGGAGAAAGTGGCGATGACCTGGATGTTTTAAGCACAGGAACTGGGAATTTCCAGATAGCAGGAGAGCTCGTTTTCCATTTCAATGGCATGTTGTCACCACGGTACTACAATAACAGCAAACAGCGTTTCCATAACAGACTACCAACTAGGACTTCCATTCCACACACTACTGACACAGCAGTGGCTGCTGCTAAGAACAAGGAAATGATTCTGCCAATGCCCTCAAACCGATGCTTCCAATCTGTAAGACAGGGCTGCAAGGCATCTCCTTTTAAATCCTGCTGTCCCCTAAAGCAAGATGATGATTCTATCCTCCTAACTCAACAATAGTGCCACCTCGTTAGGGAAGCGCTGACTGCAGTACACGTAGAAAAAAAGAAAGACTGCACCGGGCACACCAGCACAATGCAGCTTTATTTAATAAAAGCAGCTAATTTTTAAAGAACTATTTCTGATGCTATTGTTCTACCTTAACAGGGACATTGCAGCACTGTACTACATTCTCTTCCTATTAGCCTCATTTCTGACCAATGAAAGCAGAAAAAACGGGTTTCATATAAAAATGAAACAACATACCTACTCAGAATACACTTGTCATCCTCTGAACATTCTTCTTTTGAGCTGCAACAATACAAATGGGATATAAATCTCAGCATAGCCTTAGGCCACGGCTAATAGAGATCAGTGACTAAATTCAGCAGCCTGTTCTCCTCCTGTGCAAGCTCTGACCAAACAATACAAGAAAGCCATTATGGAAAAAGCCCATTGCAAAAATCAGTCCTTCTAATCCATAGCTAGGAAGACAAAATAAAGCATAAATCGCTGCAGGTTTCTGCATGCTCTTCTAATAGCTTCTGCTTCAGGATGCTCTCATTTTCCTATTCTCATTTCCAAGGAGGATGAGCAAAATCTCATGCATTTTACAACATGCTATGGGAACAGAAATATCACTCTGTCTTCCGCAGCAGAGAGCAGCATGCTGTTAATAGCAGTCCTTGCAGGGACGCTATCAACAATCTAATTCTGAACGCCCCCCGGCCCCCCCAGCCCCGCAGCTCACAGATTGCCTGAAGAACTGGGGAAGCAGCCGGGCACGCAGGTGTCCATCAGGGACCACTCTGCAACTCCGCGCTCACTTGGGTGACCTCCCAGGGCTGACGACAGCGGGGAGTTGAGCAGGCGAGCTATTAAAAATGGAATGGAGAATTTAACAGCACATCGGGCTTAAGCCGATCGGGTTTCGAGGAATAAAAGGTAAAGCTTCAGCTATATTGATTAATTCCCCTAAGGAGGAAAAATCATATTCCATGTATTGGTACTGCAGGCAGAATCAATGCTATCCAAGATATTTATTCGACAGATTTCAGAATAGCCTTTGTGCAGCATGACAGTCTTTCTGCTCATCAGGACAGCTTAATCCTATCACAAAAAAAGCCAACACCCTGTCACACTACTCAGCAATAGAGAATGGAACAAAGAGCAGAATTTATAGAAAAATGTTAAAGCGTTTTAACAGTACTTAGTAACACTCTGATAGGGTTTTCAGAAGTGAAACCTATATTAAGTTTATTTGGGTGATGAAACCACTGCACAATAATTACCACTTCTGATCGTTATCATTGAAAATGTTTCCCCAAAATAGTTTTGTGCGTTTAAAACTGTTACCATAGCCACAGGCAGTGAGCTAAAATAATCCAGGAAGATCATATCCCAGAACTAATTCAAGACCAGATACATCTTTTTAGTGACTGAGGAGCTCTCTCCCAGTTCTTTGAAATTCTTAATTACATATTAGCAGCATTAACACGGGCAAAAATTTCACAGGAACTGCTCCTCAAAGAGCACTGCACAGACATGGGCTGTATAGGAGGCAGCATTTAAATGCCATAAACATTAAGTCCCACAAATAGCATTTTTAGCATAAAGGAGCCTTACTTTGAGCAGAATTTATGCATTTACATGTCAACAGCCACGCTCGTCTGCCCGCAATATAAATGTGCAGTGTTGTATGCACATGTAACACCAGCCTGCGAGGTTACCCTGCTCTATACTGAAGGCCCAAAACTTCATTTGAAGGATGTTAAGCAGCAGGTCTTAGAACCACACCAAAAATATCTCACCATTTTCAACTTGTATACAAATTTTCTTCCACATTTACTACCATGCAAAATCAGACTTATAATGCAGTAAGCAAATGATGTTACTCCCTGACGTTGAGTGCACAGCCAGTGCCACCCTCATTGACCATCTCTAACTCTGCACCCACCTGCTCTGCCAAACCCAAGGAGTTGATTAGCTTCTACTCATCAACAGCAGCATTAGTAATACGTAACAAAGATGCCAAGGACAACCAATGTACCACCTTTTCAAAAGCAACTCTTCAAATACACTCCATGTCCATCTTCTAAGAGAAAAGCCAACTTCAGCAGTACAGTCCTTCCCACACGTTGACTAATGTTAAGTCACCCAACGCACCCAGAAAGCAGATGTGCTCAACTCAGAAACCAACAAAATCTTTTGGTAGAAAGGGCAACACCAGTGCTCAAGTATCTATTCTTTGTGTGCTTCTGCTCCCGTTCATTTCTTCATTTAGTTTACAAGCAATCTAATTAAAACTCTTAAAAGAAAAAAAAATCATTAACAGTAAACATTTTTAAAAGTGTATAAAACTCTTAAAAGTTTATAAACCCAAGCATCAGCCAACTTCATTTTCTCCTACCATTCCGTGCACTGCTTGAGCAAACAGTCAATGTAAAAAATACAGAATTGAAGGAAGTAGCAGTGTCAAGTGCTTTTCACTTCAAGAACCACCCAAGAAATGAATCATCCATCTGCAGGTAAGTAGAACATTAAATTTCTTCCTGATGGTCATGAATCAGTTACGTACCCCATGGGTAAAGATTATCTAAATATGCTTTACAAGAACTATTCCTAACATTACAGAAAATCTCAGTATATTATTCTGTTAAGTAAATCTCCAAAATTTAGTACATATAGTTCACATTTTAAAAAAGTGGAGAAGAAAATGGTCCCCCTGGAGTGCACTGTGCCCACTGAATACTCCATCCTCTGTTCCCACATTACATTGCTTCTCCATTCATCCCCCAAATCATTGGGACTGAAGGCCAAAAGCAGCATTACAGCTCTGTGCAGAATCCTACTTGCTGAGAAAACAGTTATTCCAAGACAAATGCCATGAAAGCACTAAATTAGAGCAGCAAACTGCAGATCTGCTTTTCTTCAGCATTTAAAAGAATTTTTAAATGTAAAGACTATAATAACTGCTCAGATTAAACAGCTTCTTGGGACCGCTTCTTAAACAGCTGCTTCTTCCCCTGTTGAAGGGCTTGATTTCTATATTTCTCTCACAAGCAAGTCCACTTTCAAGTTAAATACTAGGTACTTTTAAACTTGCTTGAATTTATTTTCTACTTATTATCCACGTCTTACTTATCTTTTCTGCTGTACACGAAAGATAAGAAAGAGGAAGTCTTTGGTTTTCAAGCAATTATTTCCATGCTCGTATTTCCAAACCTGCACTGAGCAGACTGACAAAGGAAGTAACCGACACGGCATCAAGCACTTCTGCTGAAAACTCCTCCATAAAGTAACTGAACAGGTGGCTTAAAAAGAAAAAAGACTAAAGGCAAGATCCCAAGCTGCCATTTCACAGACCTGAGCTGTTAACAAACTGGAAATAATTGAGGTCATACAGCAACGCAGCTCTGAACCCACGATCCATACGCATGGATCCATACTTCATGGAGCAAGTCATTTCTTTCCCTTCACCCTACACCCTCCATCTAAAAGCCACCTTCGTTTATTAGCCAACAAGCAAGAGCTGTCCCCACACAAAAGGCTGGCAGCACCGTGCCCTACTTCCATATGAACAACCCACAAAGCCACTGCTTGCAGGAACGCTGATTGCAGGCTAACTGCATCTTCTGCAAAGCTTCTTCTGATCTTCAGGGTAGGAACATAGTTCAAAGTGTTTCCCTTGCTTTGTTTCTCTTCCTCATCATATCCTCCTCTTTCCCCGGTGCAACCTGGACTCCAGGCTGCTGCCCTGTTCCATACATCCTGTCAATTACAGCATTTTTGGTGCCTTTCACAAAAAGGCACCGCATTATGAAACAGAAGTTTGCTTATAGCACAGTATGTCACATTTCTGGGGCATGTGTATTTCTAACAAACTTTTGAACCATCTTAAAATCTCTCATAAGAGTTCTTCCCTCCATGGCTTTTCAGAGAAGAAAAAGTCACATGCAGAAAGGTGCAGCCAAACACAGCAATACAAGAAAGCACCCGTCTGAAAATTCTTATTTTTAGCCTTGGAATGCCACGTGAATTCTGTGGGGAAAACTAAGAGTTAACTTCAACTTCTACACACGCCACTGAGTTTCCATCAGTTTCAAGATGAACTAATTTTTCAGTCTTTAAACTATAAAAAAGAAAAGTTAAAAATATTTGCTCAGTCAAATGATGTGCTGTGGTTAAATGATTTGCTGTTCTGCTCTAACAAGCTGCTGCCTCCCTCCTTCTATTCATCTGAGAAATCTGCAGAACTGAAACCACTAGGTGGAAACAGAGTTATGCTATATGGATCTTACTCAGTCCTGCAAACCCCTCCTAGCATGACCTGAATAATCTTTGACCCTTTCAGAGCCCTGGATTCGTTTTAACCTTAACAAAAAAATGTTCAAAGCTACAGTGAGTGGGTAATACTGGATCACTGACTTCTCCCATTCACATTTAGAAATGGGGACAAAAAGGTCTAAATATTTAATAGCATCACAAATTCTATGTTTGCTAGTGTTAGACTCCTTTTTACTGATAGTGGCTAAGGAAAGATTCCAGACGCAATGACGAGCAAAAACAGGTTCACATACTGATGTTAAGTCTTTCATATATCCTCAAAATATCTTTTGATATTCTGTTCCCATATCTAACGTTTGAAAAATCCATTGATTCAAAGTCTCTTTGCATTTTAAAATGGTTAACACATCTTCCATGTGATTTTAAGATGAGTACAATTCGCCTCAGACTGAAGGCAGAAGCTCAGTCTTACATTGGAAGGAATCACTCTTGTCTTCTGTTCATCTTACAACTGCCAACATGCCAAACCAACACATGCTACAGCACAAGGCTCTTTTAATACAGAAGAAAACAGAACCCCAAAACTCTGACAAAATATTCACAAAGGCGTAAAACTCAAATGCAATAACCATTGAAAAATCACATCACATTTCAGTACTTCAAATGCAGCTCAAGGCACAAGCCTAGAAAACAAACAGGGGTAAATAAAGAAGCACAGCTCTTCTCTTCAGGATCTCTAAGAAAAATGTAGAGTGTGAGAGCTGAATTGGCTTCCCCACTCCATCCTCTGCCCTTAACATTGGTGCTCTGCATGCCTTTACCTCTGGCTTTTCAATCTATTAAACTGCAGCTGTCCCAATTACTGGAAGAGAACAATTACAAGATGGAGCTGACAGTACTGCCCTAGCAGTTAATACTTTGACCACACAAAGTGGAAAATACTGATACCAGAATTCATAGGAAGGTAAAGGAAATCTCTGCTTTAAGAGGTACCTGAATGAAAGCAGCACAGTTACACCTGCAGCCTCCTCACAGGGATACTATGGCATTCCCCAAAGTACAGGAAAAAACTGGCAACGTTCATCTGGAGGTACTTTTCTCAAAACTACAAGTCTTCTAGAAACCTCAGAAATCTATCTTAAAATGAAATCACTTTTCAATTAGATTTTTTGAAAAGACAGTAAGAAATAACCTCTAAAATAGCTGAAGGCAGTTCTGAGTTACACCTGCACTTCAATTCCCTATCCACTATGCTGCAAAGACATTTGGATGTGGATTTTCATTTGTTTTGTTGTTGGGTGGGTTTTTGCTGGATTTGTTTTTTTAAATGCGCAGGTAATGGGAAAAAAGCCCTCAGATACCAGATATAAGTAACAGTATCACTTGGAAGCAATTGCATCACAGAAATCAAGACACACAGTTTCAAAAATGGAACAGCTCCTTACAAAATGTTCAAAATATTTAATTCTCCAATTTTATTCCTGAACTGACAGTTCAAGAAGAAACAAGGAATAAGCATGAATTGTAAAGCATAAAGGAGTGAGATAAACTCCTGCTGCTGTAAAATGCCATAAGCAGCGCAGGTTCCTGTCTCTATAGCAATATATGAGGAGCTATTACTAAAACAGATAACCTAAATCTTTAAATATTAAAGTTAAGCAGTCAGGCTTCTATTTAGGGTATATATCACGTGTTTAACAAGAAATACCACAGTCTGCCATCTACTTACTCAGCAATTTTTCCTACGTGAGGAAATCACTGCAGTAACATTTTAAGCTGCAAACTTTCAGAGAAAATGGGTTTTATATAAATACATGTGTACTATAAGTGTGTGCATATATATTCTTAATATACATATAAATGACATGTACATATTCATTCAGTTTCAGGTACACTTTGTTATATGCAGAATCTCAGAAGTATCACAAATACAATCCTAAGTGTGTATTTTTTGCCATGAAAGTAGTTTTTATTTCACTCTATTTACAGATGTCCCGCATTTCATTGTGCAGATTCTTGAAGAGGGTTTTGGTCTAAAATTGAAGTAAGATTCATAGAGGAAACTGCTTCCAAAAGTAAAGATGCAATTTTAATTTCATGTCAGGCAAAAACAAAATCTCAGCTTTACTTGGGCAAACTGCCTCCTACATAAAAGGCATGAAATAAAATAAGTTTTAAGCCCTCTTAGTAGGAGGTAAAACCAAACTGAGTTAACAAACGTTTCCAACTTTGATCTAAGCCCATGTACTCTGCTGACAACGTACACCTAAGAAGAAATGGTTTTGAATTAACACAAATTTATTCAGAGAAGTGTGCTCAACTTCCCCAGGTGATTATATTTAATAAATCATCACAGAAATCTGAATGCACAGTCACAGCAGCCGGACTGACCCTACTGAAAGTAATTGGTCCGAAGCAACAGATTTTTATTAGGTCAATCTGTAAACTACATAGAATTTATTTCTAAACAGATTCTACACAGCTGTTAGGGTTTGTTGGCTGCACAATTTATTTTCGTAAAGTATGCACAAACACGTTTACACACTGGATGATATGATGCAAATTGTCCAACAGTTCTGTAATTAAAAGGAGGACAGAGGACCACTCACTGACAACACATTTCCTGCACCACAGACAGCAAACTGCAAACAAATTAGTAGTGTGTCTATTAAAGCCTTTAAGAAATAGTCTTAATAAAAGCATATAGGCTTTTTATTTTCTTTATGCCAAAAATACTAGTCATTTAGCATTCCCTTATTGCCTTTAACCAGAGGAGAGCTTCTTTGTTGTCCTGCACACACGCAAAGCAGGCCCTACTCAGAGGGCAGGCATGGAGAGGCAAGAATAAAGCACATGGAGTCATTATAGAAACACACAATAAGAGCAGGGACCAATTTCTTTAAGAGAAAAAGATTAACTTTTCCTGAGCACAGGAATCCCCACTGTGTTGTCACCACTGATGGATCCAGTCTGCTGACCCACAATCCCACACACTTTCAATGCGGGCAGGCTGAAGTCCTTATCTGAAGGCCAAAGTCCCTCAGGGAAGACTGAGGCAAACTGAAAAGGTTTAAAAGAAAGACATTGATGTTTGAGGTCATTACAAATCATTATGTGTGACCTGTGGGCCAAAAAGCAGCGGGAACACTTGTTCTAGGCAAGACTTGAAGCTACTGTGCCGTGCTGCATGCAGTCACTTCACTGCTGCTTGCTGGTTTACTTCCAGTCACAAATAATAATTAAGAGATTCAATCAATTTAATTATGTCATCAGCCTGTCTTAAACACATTAGACGCAAGTTTTAATAAAATAGCAACTCGAACTTAAAGTACAGCGTATCTTCACACAAAGGTGCATGAAAGGTTTACAGAGCAGAAAGTTCCGCCTGAGATTTATCGCTGACATCAGCATTTTCCCTGTTCAGTGTGAAAAACAAAACAGTTTCTCTGTAATAGGAAAGAGATTTCAAGATTGCCGCATCTAACTGGCCATAGGTGAACAGGAACCAACTCCTCCCAGGTGTCAAAGCTAAATGCAGTCCAAAGTCTTCTTTCCAAAAGAACAAGGTGGGGGATCCTCCCTTTTTTATTTGTTCAGCATCCTCCCTTCCCCAGGAATTAGGTCAGTGATAACCTGTACACTACCTGCTTTGAAAAGGGAAGCAAAACAAAATACCGTGGTTTCACTTGGTTTGGTACTTCTGTTTAGAAGAAACACAATCTCAGTGGCTAAGACTTATAAAAATACGACTCAAACTGCATACCTCTCATACAATTAGATTTTTTCAAAAGATAAAAGAATGACCACGAAAATTATCACACCTGAAGTATGCTGATATTCTAAGTTCATCATTAAATGCCAAAATTCCTGCTTAATAACTATAGAAAGCAAAGTACAAACTGCATTTTGTCTTGGAGTTGATGAAAATTAAGTTTAAAGAAAAACAAACTTTTCCTAGGCAAAGTTTCAAAAGATGCAAGTTATTTATCTCATTCAAGCTTGTTATGGTAGGCAAGTGTACAAGCTATGAATTCACTTCCAGAAGCATATTTACAATGACAGTTTTAGGATATTCACTTAGAGTGGAACAACTCTGCAGTTGTAATAACCCTATTTAGTGACAACATAAACGTAACTATTCAGATAATTTAGGATCAAGTCAGGGCCTACTGCATAAAAAAACCATACATAGCAAGAACTACAAAAGCTGTTCTTAGAAAAATTTGCAGAGTGTTAATCTTGTTTGGATTTTAAAAAGCAAGAAGTATTCCATCCAAATAGTTTAAAGTCTCCTGACTATAAACCTTTACTTCATAACATTTTCAGGAAAGTTTTATACCACAGAGGAACGCCACAACGAACTTTGGATGTACAAAACGTCTGATCCCTGATGAAAACTGAAGTGCAGTGCTTACAGAGGCTTCCATGCTGTAGTTTACAGAGCAGGTGGATCTGGGGACTGAGCCCAGGTGGCAGCTAGTAACAGCACTGCTGGATGCCACTTCCCTTCTACCTGCTGCCACAGAAATCATGTCAGGAGAAAAGCTAACAATTCTGCCAATAACATCAGACTGCTATGTAAGACAGTCACATCTCTCATCTGTGCTGCTCTAGTAAAATCTCAGCAGGCTCAGGAGAGACCACATCAGAGAAAAAAAATCAATATTTGATCACGGTGTAGTGAACCTTGAGGTGAGATGCCATTGCTTGGTTGTGATGCACAGTGCAGCTGTACAAAAGCCAGCTGTTGCTAAACAACAGCTATTGGTATTTCAGCACCTTCTGCAGCTGCAGTCATCTGCTTTCTGACAGAAAATTCTTTTGATATATACATATACAACACCAAACAACTGCAGTAACTTTGTGCAGGGCCTCACTCTCAAATACAAACTCAAAATAGTTGCAATTCAGGCATTTGTCTGCCAGAGGGAGCTGGAGCAAAGAAAAAATACCATGCAATGCAATACTTCAGAAGTTCAGGGCTAGGTTAGTACTACACAAATTCATTTAACTATCCAGATAAAGCATGTCCTGCTGTAAAACCAACACCACCTGTGCACAGCAGAAGAGTGCCTCATCCCACACACAGCACCCCTGGACCCCTCACCACCAGAACCTCGCCAATCACACCCAACACTCTCCCTCTGCCAATAGGTCCCTCCAAGCTTTGAATGGAAGCAATTCCTACCTTTAGGACATGTTTAACTACTGTTTGAGATCCATGTCACAGCTGCTTTAGAGATAAGCTTCTCTGATTAATAGTGAAAGCGCCACATGAGATGCTATCTAATGCCTTATTACATCAAGTTGTTCTCTCTTAATGCACAGTAACACCGAGCAAAGACCAAGTTTACAGTTTGATAGAAAAAAAAGCATGTATCAAGCTGAAATCTGATTTCCATTTAAATGCTTATTAGTCTTTTTTTCCCCAAAAAACTTTCCACTTCCTGCTTCAAAAACCTGACATCAGCATACCATAAACCTGCATGTAGATAGAAGTGCTACTGCATTAAGCTGTAAGTTACCTTATTAATTTATTCTTGTATAGCAGCAGTTCACCTGAAGAGCTTAAAACAGGCAGGAATTGGCTGCTTCTCCCAAATTAGTAGAGCAAAATGTCTAGATGTATTCACAGGAAAAGAAGATTCAGCAAAACAGCTTGGAAGATAATTTCACTATATATGATAGACAAGTACTTTCCACCATGCACTTTAGTTAAAGTGATTCCAACTTCACAAACTTCAGATATCAAAGCCAGCATGAATCCCAGAGTTCTCACATAGAGAAAAACTGATGTGTACAGCTTCAAGTAGTTCCCCTAATCTTTAGAGGCCAAGCTTCCTTAGACAAAAATGTGACCAACTGCTGTAACATAAGCTTTGTAGCATCCCGTGCAATTCTCATCCTTGTAGCTGCTTTAGGAAAATCAGTTATGCCACCTTCTGGTATTCATAAGAACTGCTCTACAACAGAAATTAACTCTTTTCCATAAATCCTCATTTTTAAAATAGGAAAAACAGAACACCCAGATAACTCACTCCAGGTAAGATACTGATGCAGAATATGCCTTTACTTGGTTTCGTACACCAGCAGCAGCTGGGACCAGCTCGTGCCCAGCCCCAGTGCCCCCAGGTCTGTACCACCTTCCTTTCCAAGGGTGCAACATTCAGCCAGGACTGAGGTACGAGCTGTTCTGCTGCTGGCCCTCATCTCAACAGCAACAGAACTGGAAAAGGCAGAGTGAAAAAGATGAGCAAAAACATTTAGTGGCTTCTGTGCCAGGAACAACTGGTAGGCTGGAGTTAACCTCCTGGAAGACACTGGTAAGAAGAAATACAGTAACAGTCTAAAATGTCACAAAGTGCATGACAAAAGGTGAACAAGGAGTGATTTTTCACCAACTCTGCCAGAAATAGGAACCTGCATATGAAACTAGCAGATGTCTGGTGAAAAAGAGGAAACTTCTTCACGTAACAGATGCTTCAGCTATCACACTGAGCTTTTCAGTAACCGTTCCTTCTTACCACGCAAAAATTCAGAGAAGCAACTGAAAAGTAATAAAATCAGAGCTACACAGCAAGACATGCACCTCTGGTCTGGAAGGTCCCTGAGCACAGATTGCCACAGACTGGGAGAGTACGCTGAAGAAACCCCGGTACACGCTTACCCTATGCTTATTCTCTTCCCTGAACTTTCACTCATGGCCACAGTCAGAAGCACAGCCCCAGGCTGGACAGAGTTTTGGTCTGACCTAGAATCTTTGCAAGCCCTGCAGATGGCCAAATATGGGTGTTCTGTACCGAGAGGCACAGTGGGTGCCTCGGTTGCACACGAGGCCGGATAACTTCCTCACCTTACTACAGAACAGCCATAGGGAGATGTGAGGACACCCTTATCTCCGCATTGCATCTCGACCCGTGCAACAATTTACACAGCTAAGCACACAAAGAAGGATGAATTTAAGCCATGAACTCATCTCAAGAAATTTTTATTTTTAAGCTAAGCCTTCAACATAGAACTGCTTCTAGACTTTGAAGTTCTACAGTTTCTCAGATAAAAATGCAGCTTCCATAAGGGAAGAAAAAGGCCATGGAAATAGATATGAAATGACTTCAATGGAGTACCTGGCCATCTGACTCCAAACACGCCAACGCTGCCATTGCCCACAAGTTGTGTACCCAGCAGTTCTCCAGTCTTTGTCAGTCTTAGACCCATAAATCAATTACTTCTGGCCATAATTTTCCAGTCCAAGTCCGAACTACAGAAGTTCAATTACACAGATTTAAAATGTAATTACAAAGTTTTCATTGGCGTTGTCATCAGATAAGCCCAAGATAAAGCTCAGGTACTTATGCACAGGTAACAGAACCAACACAGGAGACAGATGAGCATCCCCACTTGCTCATCATGCCTTCCCATAACCCTGTGCATATTCTTTAAGTTATATACATGTTCAGCTGTTCACAGTATGTCTAATTGTGTAATTATTTTCTGTATCTCTAAATAAAACTTACCTTAAAACTTTGCTCTAACATGTTCTTACAATTGAGGTCTTTTACTTATTCTTCAGTTCAGCATTTTGGTTTCTAGAGATGCTGCAATTATCATTTTGCCTACCCAACGCAAAATACACGCAGCATGAGAAGTACAGAACATGACTTTCTTCACAAACACCACCAGAAGCCGTGCTGCAACAGCAGTTAATTTACTTGAAGTACTTTCCAAGAACCACAGAAATAACAGAACACCATGACTGCACAATAAACCCTCAGAATCAAGATGGGTGACTGCAGCCAGGCATAACGTGATTGCAGCCACCTGAACAAAGTACTGCAGCAAATGGCCTGAAGTGCTGTCTGGAAAACGCAATGCAATCATCCCACATAATGAAGGGTTAAAATCATTTTTAAAAAAGCAAGCACCAGTCATGCCTGAATTGTTCCTCCCTGCCATGCATTTAGAGACATCCATAACTACTACTAACAAGATGCATTTCTGTAGTTTAGCAAAGCACTTCTTCACTCACTCAGAACACTGATTCTACATTTCAATCCTCACTCTGAACGCAGTCTTAGCATCTACTGATTCAAGGGCAATTTCAAATGAACTCAGCACTTTCATGACTTGAAATCCTTGAAAGCTGAGGCTTTCGAGGCCTTTGAATAGCGTATGCCGCAAGCACGAAAAGGCAGCAAGATGAATTCTGGGGGCACCTGGGAAATCTCTGCTGAGCCAGCTATACGCTGCTCCAAATCCAAAAGCACAGGATACAGCAGTCAGATCAGGAAGGGAGGAAGGCAAGGCAATAAGCCAGGTTTTTATTCAATAAGGTCAGAACAGAACTTGAAGCAAAATGCAGTTGGTAGCTCAAGATAAGATGAACACTGGCCACAAAAGTCTTTGTAAACACTGAATTAAAAACTGACCATTGAATAATTGGCCTTTACGGTGAAACGGAGTTGCAGCAATTACTGGACCACAGGAGTTTTACATAAGCACTATTACAGAACAGTACTCTCTCAGTGTTTCACATCAAATTTCTGCAAACTTGCATTCTGGCTCGTATCCTGAATCGAGTAACAACATGCAGAAACATACCTTTTCTGTTTGATTCCTTAACTGATGCAGAAACATAAGCAGATTACCAGCATCTCACCACACAAAACGCAGCTGCTAGGAAGAAAGGAAACACCATCTAAAGGTCACATATTCCATTTGGAAAAAAAGTGAAAACAAGCGAAATTAGATAGAATGACTGATCCTTGGCTTTCAGTTGTCACACACATTCTTCCTAACAGCAAATTCCAGCAATATGATTCAGTTCATTCACTCTCCTTCTCACTCCCTTCACCCCCAGTTTCTGCATTGTCAATGGTCTTATAGCCCAGTACTTTAGCCATCTAGAGAACAAGGCCATTCCTGTTCTCAAACAGGAATTACTCCTAAGCCATGCATAGCAGAGAGATGGCTAGTCTGACTTCAGATAAAGCCAGCACACATCGTGTAATTACTCCTCACCAGCCAGTGCCTTTGTCATGTCCCACTAAAGAGCAGCAATGAGAAGGATATCCTGCTCACAATGACAGACCAGCGATGCCCTGGCAAAGCCTGTGAGCAAAATACAAGTAAGACTACTACATAATTTACTACACAGGCCCAGCTTTAATTATCTGAAAACAGAACTAAACATACACTGGCTCTCTAATCACTGGAGAGACAGAGCAAGAAGGGAGAAAACTTTACTGTGAGAGCTAATAGGCACCCAGACAACAGCCAGTGATGCTGTTCAAGCCAGGAGAGAATGCTTTTACAAAGCCTGCAAACTCCTCTGCTTCAGTTCTCATGTTCTGCTTTACTCCCACATTGCTCTGACTCACCCAAGTCGTGTCAATCCACGTTTAAGCAACTGTAAATGAAGTTTTACCATCCTCATCCAGCCAGGTACTGAGGAACCTGTTGACTTGTTGATACATGACCTCCATGCTCTGGGAGACAACAAATCTGAAGGTTTAACACATTTACTCCAAACGAAGTTTCCTTCCAGATCCTTGGCTGACACACCCCCACCCACCTGGTTGCCAGGTATGACTCAATTAGCCTGGAGCAGGTGCACTGCAGCAGGAAAGTGAACCTAAGTTTGGAATTTGGAACAGAGCAGTTGCAAGCTGAAAACATCGGGAATCCAAAATGGAGCTGGATGTGATAACATCACTCAGGAAGATGGAAGGATACTAGCAAGATACTCAAGTTTCAGAAGTGTCATGGGTTGGTCAGGCATGAATATGTACAACATTGTAACGAGGCAGAACAGTACTGGCTATAGCTGAAAGTTTTCTGCCACAGACGCACTTCTGACTTCCAACACCACAATGTTTTCAGCTGTTAAATTTACTCTTACCTGCAGAAATTAGACTGATATCTAACTTCAGATTTCAGTGTGTATCTGGATTGGTAGTCACCAGGCCATAGGAAAACATGCTATCTGAAAAACTGAACTGGTTTCCCACAACAGCCTTCGCTGGTCCTGCAGGATGCTTCTGTAAATCAGATCATGTGAAAACTCATTCGCTGCTTCAGCTTTCACTGTTCAGGGCAGGACACCAATGCAAATAGCCTAACACTTCCCATTTGTACAAGGTATATTTAACAGTGTTGGCAAGCTTGAATGCAGCTCGTCAAAGCAAACTGGTTGAAGATCCCCAGCCAACTGGCCTTTGCATAAGATGAATGCCCGTGCAAGACTGGACATCTTGTTTCCCAGCATAGTCTCTACCACTGCATAATTATTCTCTAACATGTGCTTGATTTTGAACTAAAATCAGAATCACTGACATCCAAAGACAATGAACAGAAGTATTATCAAGCTGCATGCATGAATAGAGAATCATTGCAGTATTTTGGTTTTTGTTTGGCTTGTTATTTTGTTTTAATAATGCAAGATTTTTTTGGTGGTCAGTTGTGGGTTGTTTTTTCCCTTCAAGACAAATTATCCAAATCCATTTTTTTTCATTTTTTTAATGTAGAAAATAGTAAACTATTCAGCACCCACAAGGAAAGGCACACTTCCCCTTTCAGAATCAAGTTGCTTTACTTAACAGTCAAACAAAATAAACAGACCCAATACATCAATAGAAAAGTTTAGTATTTTCTTCCCCTTCCATTTATGGATCAATAACCAGCTAATTCTCCCAATATTTGACTACAAGACACAGATTATAGGGGAAAGTTAGCAACAAAAAACATTTCTGGGACTCAGGAACCTGAGAGTACATGTTTATTTATCAACAGATGGCATCCTTGAACAGACTACAAGAATTTAGAGAGCACTGCTGCCTTTCAAGATGACAATTTTGATTTTGAAGCATTTATTCAGATGATCAGCTGCTAGCTAAAGCAGATTAAACTGTGTATTAAAATGAGTCATTTTCAAAACTTTTCCTTAAATTTTCCAAATTTTTGTGCATTATCAAATCAAGAACTATGCTAATATGAACCCAAAAGTGATGTGCAGTTTAAAGAGAGTCACAACAGAGAAATTATGTGCAGAAAAACAAATCCCATTCTCTCCCAAGGGAGAATGCTACAGCTGCTGTTTGAATAGATGATTTCAGATTTAAGGCTCTAAACCACCTTATCACAAAGCTAAAGTTGCTTTGGATAAAGCCTCTTCAAATTTGATGCACTGAAATAAACACCAAACCGTGCAGGAAAACAATTACTCATTGTACACCCACCACTTGCCATCAAAAGAACAGTTTTAACAAATACACATCCACCTGAGTGACAGAAGACAGGGACAGGAAAACAAACGGGAAAGTGACAATCAGCACCTCATTACATTACACCTAACAGTGTTACCAGCCGGAGAATTTTCCAGTCTTGTATTTGCAGCAAAAACAATTCATACAGTATTGAAGGTAATACAAAGCATTTCCAAGATTTCCAAGCAGCTAACCTAGGTTGGAAGCTCAGCCACCCCAACAGCAACAGGCTTGCCTTCTTCATAGCCTAAATAAACTACTGCAGCTCCGTAACTACTTGCTGCCCACAACAAGTTGTGAACATTTTACATGCCAAAGGCACTGTATTACAGACCATAGACCAAGCCTGCATTTGGACCTACATTAAGACTCATATACAGAGGAAGTTTAATTGCAGCGACTCCAGAAGCGTACCCAATGGTTTTAAATACGCAATGGGGTTTTTCTAACTTGAAGCACTGCTGCTTTCTTCATGCAAAAAACTTAAGTACACCCTACATTATGCCACTAATTTATTCATGAAGCATGCACATGAATTTCTAGTCGTATTAGAGCAATTTATTCAAAAAGCTGGTGCTTTTAAAATGAAATATGCCATCGTTGAAAAGAAAGCATTACATTCAACAAGCCAACCTTAAAAAAATCTCAACTTTTTACAATTAGAAGCAACACCGAGTTTTGTTTCATTTTGTTTTTTTTTTTCTCCAGATCACTCCTCCAAATGGTTTCAGGTTTAGTAACGTAGAAAGCTAAAAATATTTTTTGGAAAAAACTTGACTGAAGAGCTCAGTTTTTGAGGTGAGGTTAAAAAAAACATTTTAACAAACAAGACAGGAAGCTTCTCATCTCAAAAAAAAAGAATCCTTTGGATTTTTTCCAGTTTTTATCTTCTGTTCTTACGTGAGTATATTCAGATGGTTTCATATAAAAATACCAGAATTCTTATTTAAAATAAATACATTTCTTCTAAAACATTGAAGTGCACATACTAAGAATGAAGGAAATCAGCACCTGGGCCTAACGAGAAGAAAAAAAAGCAGAGGTAGCATCACTGCTATGGACAAAAAGGGGCATGACTGCAAAACAAAAATCAAGGACAACAGCATAACTACAGGGAAATAAGATGGAATAAAGAGGTATTGTTGGAGATTACTACAGCCCGGAAGCCTTTGAAGATGGACAGAACACAACTATGCTCTAAGGACAAATTTATATTCATTAACAGTTGTTGTTCATGCATGTTCATGCTACGCAGAAATGTGGCTGCCCAAAAATATTGCTCGAAGTCGATATGCATTCAGACATTTACAGAAGAATGTCATTCATGCATAAATCTGTAAAGTGAAACTTGAAACTGTGCTCAAGAAAGTCACCATGAACTTATCCAGCAGACAAAAGGCACTTGTGTGCCTGGCTCGAAGTCAGCAGGAAACCTCTGACTCCTAATCCAAGATGAAGCACTGAGCAGAAAGTCACTGAAGCATGGAGCAGAATGCTGATGAGTTTGATCATTCTTCAAGAGTGTTTCAGCAGTAGCTAAACCAGCTTTAATTTACACTGTTGTCCCATCAATTATCTCCTTACAAGAACACAAGTTCAGTCAATGAAAGTGCAGAAACAACTCTCTTAGTGTTTAGTTGAAACTTGATAAAAATATAAAGGTTAATGTCAATCCAACCGTTAGAACAGAAATAATTGAAACATTCTTCAGAAAAATGCTTAACACAGTTCTTTAAATATATTAAACAAGTTAAATAAACAATTTAAATGCCATTAATTAATCAAAACGAAGGACATGGAAATGTTACACTGCATCAGTAGGGTATTGCTAGTCATATCATTTGATGCTGAAGATGTTGAGAACATTACTAAGAGAAATCCTACCAATGCCACTGAAATACTCATGCTGCAGTTGTTTATTTCATATATTAGTGCAGAGAAGCACCCAGAGCCTTTTCACTTCCTCAAAGAAAATAAATCAAATCCATACTGATGTTTCCAGTGCCATGAAGCTCCCTTCCACAGGGCTCAGCATCCAGCCTGCCGTGCACAGATGGAAGCAGTACTTAGTGTATCAGGACAAATGTCAAACTTCTGTGCAAGCAGATATTTCATGATAAACCTAAAAGCCATCCAATCTTACACTTCCTTTTCCATTCTATTAAGTACGAAGTTCCTACTTCAACTACAAAAAGGATGAAAACTAACCAAGATACAGCACACAACTCACAAGATTTTCATTAGACAGATGCTGCACTAAAAACAGACTTTTCTAGCTTCTTTGAAACAATGATTCCAATACAAATTAATCACGTCAGACAAAACTACCATTAGCAAAGGTGTGCAAAGTATAGCAAAGAACAATTTAACGGCTTCCTGCAGTCAGGTTCTGATCCTTAATGAAGGAACAATTACATGGTAAGAGCTTCGTTTCTAGAAAGGAAGACACTCAAACAAGGTTGCTGGAATTGCTTCCAGGCTAAGATAAGCATCTCAATTCTTGCCTTAAATTCATTTTTTCTTTCTAAAGAAAAAGAGCAAGCATGAGAAGACTAAATTGCAAGTAAAGTATAAGCAAGAAAGACAGTCTATTTTAAGACAGAAATCCCTTCCCAGTCATATCAGGAATATTTCCTGAATACTCTGAAAATTCTGACACAATTTCTTCCCTACTTGTTCTAAAACTGGTCTTTGGCTATCTAAAAGCAGCAGCTGGATCAACTCAATTGGAACAATCCATAGAAATTGCAGATTAGAGATCAGTTAAGAGGAAAACAGCTTTTTTCCCCACGTTGTTTAACGTCATAATTCATGGAGGAACAAATCAGTCTACAACTCACTAAGTCCTTTCATTTCACAAGTCATATCAGAATTAGCTCTTCCACATTTCCTCAGTTTTTCAGATGGGAAAAAAGTTTTCAGGCTGCCATTCTGAAAAAAAAATCACTGATCTCCCCAAGAACTTAGCCACTTGCTACCCACTTGTCATGAAGCACTGCTGACACTTTGCCTCTGAGCACAGAATGATCCATGCCACTGAGGTCAGTAACTGCCCTGATGTCCAAAGGAGATAAGATGCAAAATGTAACTTTAGATGAGAGCAGGCGTACTACAGGGTGCTTAACACAGCAGAACAAATGAAGTTGCAGCTAATACTGCCAAAGTTCTGAGGAGTCCATCTACTGCTTTGACAGGAAACTGCCTTTTTCTTTGAAGAAAGGAAAATCAGTTACAAAAAGCCACAAAATGATGAGACATCTTGAAATTTACATTCAGGCACATCACCTGCATACAAGTCCTTCTCAACGCTCTGTTCAGCTTTTTAAAGATGTAAAGACCATCAAGACCAACAGCAGGAAAAAAAAAAAAGCATAAACTCCAACTAAGAAGTCTGAAGCTAAAGGACAAAAACAGTGACAATAAAACCTTTGCATTGAGATAGGCACTTTTTAACCCAATCTCCATAAACCTAGATCCTTCTGCACAGACCTACTGCTCGGCTGTGATGCCTGTGCATCTACTACTCCCTCAGCTGCCACAAGCTCCTATCAGTCCTCTTTTGCTTGCAAAGAGGAGAACTAACCTAGGATGCTTATTTCTGATTGATGATCTCATGCTCATGGGCACATAATGAACACAAGGAGAACACATAGCAGGTAATACAGCCACAGCATTCAGTTTGTATGCAAGGACCAAACCTTCATCACACCAGAACTTTTAGGTTCATACTTTAAAAGTTGAGGAGCAGCGATGCAGACAAGGCTAATTTGAAACACAAAGAGCAAATGAAACGAGAGAATGGAATTGTTCACTTAGATTTACTCAGCTTTTTTCAGCTTAGAGAAGAAAAGGCTCAGGGTGATCTAATCACAGATTTCCAATATTTAAAATACAGTTGTACAGAAGGTGGAGGTACTCCCTTCACAGGGATGCCTTTATTTCATTAAAATCTATCTTCAAGATATTATGAACAGAATAAATTAGTTTGCAATGAAAGTCAACATTAAGGCACTTCTGTCACCACAAAGCATCCCAGCCAATGAAAATATTCTGTATAAAAATCACTGAATTTTTGTAGTAGCTCTTTGCCAGAAGACATCAAGGATGAAAATGAAATTCAAAGTTGAACCATGTCCTCAGACATTTTAACATTACAAAGCCTTGGGTGAATGTGACAATGCTCATATTAAAATAACCATTTTGTTTCTTCTTCTCTACTCATACATTACTTTGAGTCTCTGGATAGTCTGCATTTATGCTTTTCATCTTGCCTGCAGCACTACATCATTAGGGATGTGCAATTTTGCCCTACTGGTAGGTTGTTTGCAAGGTGGGGGACAGGGAAAAGAGCATTTTGTTGGCAGGAACTTTTCCCTTGGCAAGGGAGCAAACACACAGGGAACACGAAGAGGTGCTGCTTCTCAGAATAAACTTATTCATACAAGCAAGAGTCTTAAATGCAGTTGGTGTTGTAAAGGACTTACCAGTTTATACCATCAAATCAACTGGGATAAGCAGAAAAAGCCAACTTTCACCAGTGTACATGCTGCATGTATGAGGAGCTGTTGAATATGTAACTCCTTCAGAGATATTTGTACAGCTTCTTCAGGATGCAATTATACCCCCTCATTATTTACACAGGTGAAGTTCAACTTTCACAGAAACGTAACCAGTTTCAGTCCAACTCCAGTTTTCTTAAGCCTTTGAAATGCTACTGAAATGTCTCCTGCCTTGTCCCTTCAGCCATGTTATTCATTGCAGTGCATCCATCCAAAACTCCTGCTTCTCTCACCACATCAAGCATGAAAAGCTGCTTTTTAATGACCTTAAGGGCTCAGCTTTGCTGAATTTGCAGCATTTGTTTCCCCTTAATTAGATCAACCTCTGGCAAACCATTCAAGAAACACCTCTGTTTTCTTTCATGTGATTCCCTTGTACACAAAGGTGCCTTAAAGAAAAAAGCAGTGATAATTCCTCCTTCAAAAGGACCACAGCTACGACAAATGGCACTGGACATCAGAGCACTGATAAACTGCAACTATTTCTTCTGAGCTACTGGGTTTGATTTTCTACAGATCCCCACCTGCAGCCACTCTTATTTTGTACTCTGAGTTATAAGAGCTTTAGATGAAAGATGCTTTGACTTACATTTGTATACCAGCAGTGCTGGCCAGATGAGTATGCAAACAACATATAGCCTAAAGAGGGCTTCTACAAAGCAGACATTGAGACATTGACTTTCCACAGTATTTTCAGACAAAAAAATTAAATAAAAGCACAGAATCATTAAATACAAAGAAATAAAAGATCTGTACTTGTCATAGAATGAGTCACTCCCCTGTGGCTGACGTAAGAAAGCAAAGAGAAATCTGCTTCACAAAAAAGGCCCTATTCCTTCAGTATTTTTTAAACATGCCATAGGTGTAAGCTGATTGCCAAGCACTCTGCCAGCACCATGACAGCAGCACTGACCCAGGCCCTTCCAGCAGAGGCTGTTCTGATCCAGCTGCACCCCCCAGCTGCAGCATCTGTTGAGTTGCTTATAAGAAAGCATAAAAAAGGCACAAGATAAACATTCAAAAAAAAAAAAATACTCCCTATGGATTTTTTTTTCTTTAATTGCAAAGATACCATAAAGCAGTTACTACGTTTAAAATGTCAATATATTCTTTCCAAGGCTATTCCATTTTGGCTTCCTGAAGTAAAAGCAAGTGAACATTGTTTAAACCAAGTTTGTGAAACTGTCCACAGCCTAAAATATAAGGAAGCAACTGTTTCCTAAAAAAAAAAAAAA
>WBMW01004220.1:38010-84498 GCA_013396635.1 Penelope pileata
AAAACTGCTTACAGTAGTTCATTGAAATTCAGACAGTGGATCAGTTCAGACTTCCTTCACTGCACTGAGCTCTGTAAGACGTCATATTTAAAATCAGTGCAAGTAATTCTTGTTTTATGTAAACCATTCTACTGCAGAACTTGCTTCTGTAGCAGACAAGACTATTACTGAAGCAATGTATAAACATAGAGCTTGTAAAAAAAAACAACACTCCAACACGCAGAACTGAGAACAAAATCGTACCACTGTGCAAACCATAAAGTTCCAAAAGATCTACTGCCTTCTTCTTGTATCACCCTAAAATGCATCCCAAAGTGGTGCAGAAGGACATCTGCACACCAGCTATTCCCCTGCATAGCTGCAGCAACCTTTAATGATATTGTACTGACAGCAAAATAAGCCTCTAGAGCTGTTACAGAGGAAAGAATAACCTTTATATAGTTTTGATAGCATTAAGACTAATCTCAAAACCATTCAGCAATTTCAGGCCCTGCATAGCATTTGCAGGAGCACAATCATGCTTCTGTGCTCCTGAGCTAAAGCAGGATTATTCCTGTGCCTAAGCACCCCATCACCTGTGCCCAATGGATCTCAGCTCATGGGAACTCACGCTGGGCAGTCCCAGGCTTCAGAACTCCAGCTCTAAGAGCAACGAGTCTGACAGCACCAAAGTCACTGTTAAATTTCAAAACAAACGCAGAGTGGAATTTCATAGAACTGCAGACCCCACAGACATGCCTCTCACATGAAGGGGTCTAGGACCTGACACTCACCTGCTTCTACCAGCAGCTGCATGTGACACAGATCAGGGCACTGTGCAAGGCCATGCCCAACTCAGTGCCCTCAAACTAAAGGAGCAGAAAGCAGAATTTTTCCAAGTGAGGTGTGTCTCAAATCACTGTTTTAACTGAAATATTCTTTTGAATTATAAGTCAGCTTCATCATCTGTTTCATGCCTGGATTTGCATCATGAACCGAATTTTAATTCTCATTTATGGCAATATGACTCAAAATATTATCAAGTTTCATAGCTGGCCACAAAATATTAAATTGATTTGAAAGTGTTGTTAAAATGTTCAACTTCTTAAAGATTTAAGATTTTCAGTGCTCTCTAAAGGACTCACATTTCACCTTTCCCCAGTACAAGTCCTCTGTGATGGTGATTACAGTACATTAAAGCTCATTCAGCACTTACACCTAATAAACCCACACTGGTGAAACAGATTCCCCTGGAGTTTGATTAGATGAGCACTGCATTTAAAATAAGGCAAGCAAAAGCATATCTAGCAAATATGCTAGAAGTAAAAGGAGAATCCGTGTTATTCCCAATAAGACAGAGCAACATTTGGATCCCACTTTCTCACCAGCAGTGAAAAAACTCACAGTAACAGGCCAGCTGCTGACTGCCAGTTATTGTAAGAGCATTAAGGTTTACGTGGTTACTCAGACCAGAGGAGGCCAATGGGACATAGTCCATTCTCTATGGAATGGAGCAGCACGGATACAGCACATCCCTTCAGTGCCCAGCTTGTCACATACACCCTTCACCTACTGATTACCAAGGGCACAGCTCAAGTACTCATTACTAGTGTACAAATCAGACTTCTCTAGGCATGGGCAGATGTCAAGTAGAACAAGGCACCCTCACTCAGCCTGTCAGGCTCAAGGAGCCAAATCAATGTAGCAAAGAGGCGCACATCTCCAATTTGGTCAAAGATGCTTTATTAATACTATTTCAAGTTCAATATTATTCAATGTATTTATTAATATTTTTGAAGTTGATGAAAACAGAACTCGATATTGCTAAATGAAAAAAATGCACATTCTCACTTCATTAAAGCCACATTTTAACTTAAGTTGCCATATGCATTTTAAGCCCTTTAAAGCTTGCTGCTTGAGCATTCAAAGGTGAAACCTTTTCCACTTTTCACCAGAAATCCTGCACATTGAAAACTGCATAGCAATACTTACATTAAAACATCAATTTCCATTATACATTCCACAACTTTATCAAGCTGTATCACTCAGATACTGCAGCACATAGGTTAAAGCCAAGGTTACAGTCACGTAGAACTGAGAAAAAACATTTCCTGCACCTCCAACCTGAAATAAGGTCTAAACTATTCAATTCACAAGTTATCCCACTACATCTTAACAAATTCAACCCTGCAGTAATCCCATAAGAATTAACAAAACTAGCCAGCTATTGATTACCTGTTACTGCAGCTACTAATGCTGACACAGAGGAGTCTTAATGCAGGCAAATCCACAAACACTGTTCACAGTGGGTGTCACTGGCTGTAAGCCTTATCTGCTCTCTTAAATATCAGAGCACAACCTGACCCAACCATATGCTGAAGACAACGGAAAGCTGACTGCTATGCAGCTGAAAGGGCCTTAACTGCACCCATCTGCACAAATTAAACATCAGCCCCACAAGATAACTGCTGTGTATTGTTTTCAGAGCCTTTTCTGAAGATTACCATGATGAAATACAATCAATATCTGAAAAAAATAAAAATAAAACTTGTTTCATCAGTACCAATGGCATTACTAAAAACACAAATGAGTTATGAAGACTGATATGTGGAAGCTAAGCTGCCCTTAAAAAAAAAAAAAAAAATGAAATCAATCAAGTTCCAATGCTATTACCTGATAAGAAGAAAATATCTTATTAAAAATAATGAAAACTCCACATTTGAGAAATAAATTCAAAGCTGTAGACAGTGACACGCAGTTGGAGAGCATATAAAACTGTACCTGTTTAAAACACCTCAAATAAACTGCTCCAGGCCTGGACAGACCACCACACCACACAACCCTCCTTCACCTTTAAATCTTGCCAGAAAACTACATCAAGAATTCAAACAAGCTTTTAGTTTAATTTTCAGTTTTTAAAGGTAAAGACTCGGTTAGGAAAGTCCCTTTTGTCACAAGGATGAAACCTAGAAAGCTGAAATGAGAGCACGTGCCAAGCATGTTACTGATGTCCAGGACACATTCAGCTGCCAACAGTAAAATCCTGCGGTAGATTGATCCTTGTAGAGAAGTTAGCCATCATGGTTATTAACCTTTTCTGAAACCACACATACTCTACTGCTCAGTCCACCAGATCTTCAGTCCAACATTGAGCTCTGTCTACACTTTTCATGAAAGGCTCTACATTCACAGCTTCATAGAACCAGATGAAAATCATAGGCAAGTGACAGTTGCTCTAGAACAGGAAGAAAGTGTTCCCACATGCACATTTGGGGCTTTTTGGGAAACATTAGCTACTCACAAGGCGTCTCTCCACATCATCTCTGGTAAGCAGAGCTGTCTCCTCTGTTCTTCATGCACCTGTAGTCAAACAGAAAAGAATTAAAGCAGAGAGTCACAGACAAACATCCTGAAATAGCATCGTGCCACTCAGATCCCATGCGCTTTCACAAATCAAATTGAGATTTATGTTGAACGTTCACACACAACATGACTTTCTCCCCACTTTAACTTCTTACAGTAAAATTACAGACAGAAAGGAACACAAAAAAGAAAACTGCTTCTTGCTTGCATGTATTATGCTGCTCTCTGCAGTAGAAAGAGGAATGAATTATGAAAACTAATCAAGTGAACTGAGAGAGCACATGCCCTAGATTTTTCAAATAATCTCTCGGTTTAACCCAGTTGTTCCTGAGCCTGCCTATCCCATGAACAATTTACTAAAATGGAAGCCGTGACTCATTAAAGCCACCTTTTATTTCAAGGGTGAGAAACAGCCCAAATTATTTACGTACAAGACAACCACATTACAGTTTTGGCCTCTTCTGTGCAAATTTAATGAGTTCCATTTTTAAGATCTAATACAGTTGATCAAAGAGCAACGGCCTCGTTAGATTTTTTTTTTTTAAATGTCTCAAGGGTATAATATCTTTCAGCTATTAATCAGAATGAAAGACTGCAGCCTATCCTCAAGTTTGTGAACTCACACTTCTAATTGAAGATAAAGCTGTAATATTTAAATTTGCTGACATTCAGCAGCAAGCACTGCAAAATATGAGCTATGCAGCAGCCATGAAGAAGTCACATTTTGATTTTTGGTCTTCTGGATATTTTGCACTGTTAAGCGTAAGTGAGCAATAAGAAAAGTAGAAGCTGAAGGAATTAGGTATTTCTTTAAAACAATTCAATATTCCTTCACAGCCCCAAGCAGAAATTTGTATTTCTTAGTAATTTTATCACACAAAAGTAAATGAGTATTGTTAGGTATGTTCACAAAATAGTAAACCTACATCCAGATTTGAAATAGGTCAGTTTATGTGTAACAAAAACCAGTTTGAATCTTCTGCAAATCATCTTCTCTCCCACACAAGTGCTCTGTGCCACTACAAAGAGAATTCTGAATTCAGAGAGTAAGTCAGAAGCAATGCTAGTGTAATGCTAATGTAGGAATTTGTCTGAAATTTGATTGATAAAGCAGACTGGAGACATTTAGCAGAAGGAATTTGCACGTATTTGTAAGCATGAATTATAAATTGTGTGTGCCTTGCAACCTTAGATGTGCCACAGCAGAGACAGCATCAAACAGAATTGTTTCTGTATCTAACCCAGACAGCAGAGCAGCTGGTAGAATAAGGTGCTTCTTCACTCCCAGTGCCACTATACCTCAGGACATCTTTGTTTCAAACAAATTTCAGGTTTTCCTTTATTAAAAAAGGTCTACTCAGTGACTACTTTATCTATCCACCATAAAACTAACAGGTTAGGACTAAATTAATTCCAACGAGTAAATAAAGTTGGCCTCATCTTAGGCAAACAGACACTACAGATGGTTTTGTGTGCATAGCTAGACACTGTTCCTGCACCTCCTTGCCGAGGTCAGAACAGTGTTCTTCTGATGTGGTCTTTAATTGGATTGCTGATCTGTACACACTAACTGCCACACTCACTCCAGCTTGATTGAAGATGAGGAAGAAAATCTGACCTCTCAATTATGAATTAGAAATAAAAAGTTTTAATTCTTCCATTTCACATATTTCCCTAAACAGATTACTCCAAATCGACTAAGCTGAAAGCCTGGTAAAGTTGGTTTTGGAGAAAATGCACTAATAGTGCACAGTGCCTGACAACACCAGAGCTGAATTCCTGAAATTACCAGTTCCACCTTCTTCCAGAAACAGTTTAATACTACAGACCAAACTATTCACAGTCAGTAGTGCTTCTATTAACTTCAAGCCTGTTGCCTAGTTTCAAATAAAAAGCCAGACTGACTGTAAAAATGAAATCTGTGTATCTCCCCCCTGACACAGAGGGGTCTCTGGGACAAGATTTCAGCAGAACGGTTTATGCCATCCACCCCTGTTACTCTGCTTGTGAAAGGATGCCAAGCCAACCACACTGTAAGGTGAAAGCTGAGTTTTTATTTCTGAACATGGGGCTTTTTCCTAATCCAATGCTGAGAGAGTAGAAGCAGTTACTTGTTTGGAGCTGCTTGGCTGGCACATAACAGGAAACCACGGGTAACGTTGCACATGGTCTTCTCTGGGAAGGTTTGTTAGCTTTCAGTTCCAGTGACAGAGCAGCCACCACTTTTTACACCCTCACCATTGATTCCACTCAGCCAACACCAAGATGAGACATTCTCACCTCTGCTTCCAACCTCACTCCCTCTATGCACAGAAAGGAACAGTGACCATCAGCATCACTCTGGATCCCCCAGCAAGAGCCAGGGGCTGAATTCCTCCCTGCTGTGCAAGTTCCTCACATCTCGTTGGTCTGTGCTGTTTGCTGGGGCTGCTGCTCATTTTGCTGCTGTTCTATAATTTTTAACAAGCGTTCCTTGCAGAGCCAAGAACCATGCATTTTGCCACCATTCTTTCAGATACACAAAGTACATATTTATGAATAATGATTTATTTCCTACACAATCCATTACTACATTTGTTGTAATGACCTCCAGCATGAATTTAGGAATACAATTTAAAAGTGGCGTGGTTAAGACCCATGTAGAATTGATTACCATTTCACAGACAAGTTAAATTCTTCTAATACCAACTGCATAAAATGCAAACAGCCCACGTGCTGTCGCATGGCAGCGCACACAGCAGACACCCTGTGAAGCTGTTCTGTTTTCATGCATGTATTCCACCAGCTGCTAGAAAATTTTCAAAGTTGATAGATGACATATTTCTGTGGGTTATTTGCACCAGCAGTCAGCTCTTCACATAACAGCAAATTAGTGACAAGGCACAAAGAATGCACAAAGCGCACAGCCTAAGAAGTCATTAAATGGAAAAGGTCACCTGCTCTCAGTGGACAAACACGAGCGTACAAAGCATGGAGTGAACATGACGATACACTTGACAGGTGTGCTAAGGTCTGTCCTCTGACCTGAAGTTCCTACAGATAAGTTGTTTTCAAATTATGTTCAGAAATTATAAAGATGCTGTGGTTTAGCCTGACCTACAGTATAACTGCAGTCCATACAAGCTTTCTCTAGCAGAGCAGAGAATGAAATTAAAACCACAACAAAACAGAACTGCTGAACAACACAGGACAATTAAATGAACATGGAGCAACTGGCTAAACTCTAGCCTGGGAACATTAATTAAGGGCACAGTTCACACTAAACTTACTCTGACCCAACTGCCCACTGAACTCACACTCAATGCAGCAAATAAACCAGCAGCATGATTCACAGAAAGCCACTGCCCAGCACAAATAACTGTTTTTCATCAGAAGAGCAAGCTGATCCCACTCACCTGGGGCCAGCTGCACCCTCCAGGCACGCACTTAGCAGCTGTGTAAGAAGCAGAGGGAGAAAGCAGCACCGTCCCTTTTAGCAGCAGCTAATCCAACCTGACATGGAACTAACTGTACCCTTAAACAGAGGATGGCTTTAATCTCTAAGAGATCATATAAAAGACACTCTAAACATACAGGAAATATGCCTGAAAAGATACTGTTATCTTAAGATGCAGAACAGCTTGCTTTAGGAAGTTTTCATGGTAACAGTTAGCAGAGCTCCATTACTTGAGTGGCATTGACATGTATCAAGTATCTCCTGATAATCAATAATTAACAAGTAGGTCATTACTGTTTTCCATTTACAAATTAGAAGTCTCCACAAACATTTTAGAAGGAAAAAAAAATCAACTCAATCCACAAAAGAAACCCCATGTCTTACACTACAGAACACACAGCTGAAGTTAGTTGTTACAGCCAACCAGGGTATCCCATTTCAAAAAACCCAGTGCCATACAGGAAGCAATTATTTGTCAATAAACAAGCTGCCAAAATGTCACAGTAAGTAACAGAACAAGTACTATTCTAACAAAAATGTAGTAACTGTGTTCAGGGAAGAAGTTCTACCCACTAAAAGTAATGGTATCCTGCATTACTATATTACAAAATTTCTTTTGTTAATGCACTTTATAGTTACAGTCAATAAAAACTTTATTGAATGTTTCAGCACTATATAACAGTAAGTGAAGCTTCAGCATGCTTACACAAGCTTAGAAGTCTTCAGTAATATTTTATATATAAAAAAGTAGCTTCTCATTAGTAGACCTGTTAATTCGTAACAGGAGAAAACAGTTCTCTGAAGAACAAAGAATTAACACACTGCTTACAAATCACATCCAAGTAAAACACCTGCAGTTTAACAGGACACCAGCAGCAGCAAGAAAATGCTATGGCACACTGGAAGCCTCTACATTGTGCTCCCAAAATCAGGAGCTTCAGCAACGAGTAACCCAGCCTCAGGGAATCCACTTCTCCCTGGGGCTCTCGGCACCTTCGTGGTTGGGCAGCAGCACTGCTCTCTTCTGCCCTGGGTCCAAACATCTGCTCCAGCTCTTCACCCACAGCTCCAGGCACCACCCAGGGCTGCACGCAGTGCCTGGATGCTCAGGCAGTGACAGCTGCTCAAAATGCTGCTCTCCTCCCACTGCCCCCACAGTTCAGAGTGGGTCCCCACATCCCTGTCTGTGGGCATCCAGACTATGCAGAAAGCATCTTCCATTCCACTCCTCTGTTTGAGGCAGTGTGGGCTTCTGCCCCCATGACTATGTTTCAAGGGAGGTTTTTAATAACTCTCTAAAGCCCTGAAAGCATGAAGTTACTAACTCATAGCCTACAGGGATTGCTCCTGTTTTTAAAAATAGCTCCATTCTGGGGAGACTATGCCACAGATTACTGCTCTCTGGAAGGGTTCATCAAAAAGCCACTCTCACTGTAGCCTGAAAACAAGTGATGGTAACAGGACTCAAACCCTGGGAAGCTTCCTAGCAAAACAATGCATACTTCAGTCTGAAATCCTCCAGTCCTCAGAAAGCGTTCCAAGCAGCCAGTACGCATCATCTGACAATAACAGTAAAAAGGCTCAGAACATTAAAACCTAGTTTCCCCATTTTCCGCTCTAAAAGCTTTCAGTACCCCTCTGCTGTAGGATACACCAGAGTATCAGAGCCACTGAGTAATTAAATCCTTGGCATTTCCTTAAGCTGCCACTCAAGTGCCCAGGTGATGAGCCACCCTGGAATCACTTTTCACTAAACTGAGCCTTCCCACCTGTTGTTACTTTATTCAACCACATCCTTCACCTGCAGGCTTCATCTAAACCACATCCGTGAAACAATTATCTACATATGCAAATACAGGCCTGGGAAAAACACTGCTGGACCATGTTAGTCAGCATGATTTCAAATGCCAATCACTGTCCAGATGCTCAGGAATTCTGGAGGGCTGTTAATGGGTGAAGCTGGAAGCTAAGGGAACACCAAGCTGCAGAGCAACTCCAAGGCATTAGATTGCCTTTGCTTTTAACAACTGTTTTGAGCATAACTCAAAGAGACAACCACTGAACTGACACGATTCAGGAAACACGACATCATGAGGCTGTCCTCTCACTGGCTTACCATAAGCCAAACAAACGGCATGAGAATTGATGTAACAATAATACTTAATGGCACACAACTGTCTTCTAACAGCGCACACTTAAGGTTGGAGATGTCAATTTCTAGGGCAAGTAGCATTAGAAACCCACATCAGCAATCTCCCAGACACAAGGAGCTTGAACACTGGTACAGCAACAACCCAGCTCTTCTGGCCCCAAGAACCACCCCAAAAGAAGAGCCAGAGGGAGAACCACAGAACTTCTAGAAAACTGATTCTTAGGTGGAAAGCAAACAATGAAAAGCATTGAAGATATCCCAGGTACAAGGATCATTTTCATCCTTAGAATTCCTCTACATTGTACATGCATGATTACTCTGACATTACATAGATTTGTTCAGTATTCCACAAGAAACGATGAGGTTCTGGCCAGAAAACAAGTCAGCAAACTTTGCTGTTCACAGGTTTACCTTTCAAGTAGTGAAGCTTTCTAAACACAACAGCTTAAACTAAGCGAACATTTTACCCCCATGCTGCACAACTTCAGTTGTTTCTCCATCTATCCATGATCAGAAAAAGTAAACTAGAGCTTCAGGCACATTCTAGAAGATAGCTTTGAAAGCTTTCTGTTTCATAAATCAACAAATACATACATTTGTCCTTTGCAGCTAAGCTGGACAGACTTCTGAAAAGGCTGAGGGCAGTCAGTTTTAACAGCATCTCCTTGTGCTGCACAGACAGCTTGGCACAGAAGCAGCTTTCTGTGTCTTTATCAATTGTTCTGACAAATGACCTAATGCTACGTAATTTGATCCAAAATCACAATTCAACAATTACAGAATTCTTACTGAAGCAGATCTCCGAGGTTTTCACAATATCAAAATTGCCTAACACCTCAAATATATTAACCAGCTTTTGAAAGCCTTATGTAAAACCTGCTCTCATGAAAGAATTAAACATGATGTGGCCAGAGCTCTACAAAAGAAAGTGAAATATTTTTCATTTGAACATTTGTATGTTAGACGTTTAAACGGCTGTCAGGAGCTAAGATAGAAGAGTTATTCATTTCCAATTGATTATATCCAATTCATGATATTCAGCACTAAAAAAGTCTTTTAATTTCTGCCCCAGTGAGGGCAGGCAGATAGTGCCAGCAGCACCAGGCTCTGCTGAAATTTACACTTCACAAGCACGCTACTCACCCACGCAGTCTCATAAATCATCTATTTTGCACTGGGAAGAATTCAGCAGAATAATTTTCAATGCATCAATTTAAGGATGGCTATTACAACATCTGGAAAAGACTACATACAGAACATAGAGTGTGTGCATACATAAATATTTACTTATGTACCCTTCAAACTGGAAAGTTTCAGACTACCAACACCACAAATATCTGAATATTCTGATCAGCACTCAAGATGATCTTTAAAGGTGCTTGCTCTCTTGGATACATAAACCATTTAATCAACCTCTACTAAATGTTTCATGTAAGGAAAACACCATACAGAAGTCAGACATGAAAGGTCAGACCAAAGACCTGTTTAACCAAGGCACCTGTCCAATAAACAATTCACAAGCAGTGCCAGTAACAACTAACACGACTGCACGCAGACAGCTTTCATCAGCCAGTGTTTGAGGGCCTCTGTCACACAGAGTTCACCCAGAAAGTAGTCTTCACCACTCCATGCCTCACTTTTTTCTTCCACTAATTCTTTTGGAGAAGAGTGGTCAGGCAGTGGAACCGGCTGCCCAGGGAAGTGGGAGTCACTGCCCCTGGAGGTGTTCAGGAAACACCGAAGTGTGGCAATCAAGAGCCATGGGTTAGTGGATATGGTGATGGTAGGTTGACAGTTGGACTTGAAGATCTTAGAGATCTCTTCCAACCTTAATGATTTTATGATTCTAAGATATTGCAGGACAGCAGAGCATTATAGCTACCACCTCTCGTTCTGTGGTGCAGCACCCACAGCAGCCTTTCCCCCTCCAGAGCCATACTGGCTGCAGAGATTTCCCCAGCATCACCTCCTGGAGTCCTCCCCTACCAAGCCACCCCTCTGATTCACTGTACTTCCTCTCCACCGCATGTGAAGCTGGGAGCTTGTCTACACTGAACTATACAATACCTTGCCTAGTTACGTTAATGGAACAGGAACGCCTTCTGTGGGGTTCAGCCACTTAAATACAATTAGTTGCATACACAAAGCATCTCAACTTTCTTACTGTTCATGGCAGGATCCCAGGGCTATGTTTCGCCATTCCCAAGTAGTCCAGGTTAACTTTGACATCTAGAATAAGGTTCAGGAAGAGAAAAAGAAATTGTCACACACGTTTGCACGCTATCATTCACCGTAGATGTTATTTTAAAGAACTGCAGAGTACAGCATCTCCAGCAGAGCTAACTATTGGTCTCTGCAGCATTTTGAGCTGTCTCCACTGTGAGCAGAGAATTGGACAGCCCCCCTTCTTGCCTGCAGGGAAAGTTCATCTAACTCGCTACTTTCGTGTCGTGTTCTTCCTTGCATACAGAGCATGTCATACACCATTCTGTAAGACAACAGCTGCTAATAGAAATCAATTTCAATAGTATCGTTGAGGAAAAAAGCGTCAGAACCAATTTTCACTTCCAAGCCAGTCAGTCTCTGTATCAGAAGCAGAGCCACCGCTTTACAGACATCACTAAATGCACACAAGGCCCAGAAGGCCCAGAAGTCCTAACAGCAGGAATACCTCGCACCATCCCACTAAAGGAAATAGGCTTTTAATAAACCCAGCTCACAGTTGCCATCACAGCAGGAAGCTCTCTGGCTGGGCTTAACAAAAACAGTACAAGTCACAACTGAGCTGAAACAGTATAAAGTTACAATGAAAGGTTTCAGGGCCATTTGAGAGTCAGCTGTACAGAATGAACAACTGGAGAGCAGAGTTGAGAGGACTCTGCTTTCCCTTTGTGATGCTGAGTATCAACTGAAAAGGGAAGAGCAGCTTCAAAATGCAGAGAACAATTAGCAGCATTGTCACTTGCAATGTGGTAGGCTTTTTTAACTCATTCTAATGCAAAATGGGGAAATATAGATAATAATGCTGCCTGCTTTTGCTTATGTGTTTCCTCTCAGAAAAATAAAAAATTAAACCATTACACATGGCAACCTCCATTCTCATATCCAGCTATAAGTTACTGTCACTTCCACAATTCAATGAAAGTAGAAGAACAACATTTTTCCAATCACAAGCCCTTCCCAACACTGAATGAAGCTATTCATCTACCTAACCAAAACAATGAAAAGATACTAACAACAATCACATAGGAAACAACCTGACAAACAACAGAAACAGAAAACAAAACAGGGCATTTGGACTTCACCAAAACAGGAGTTACCTGAAGATCTGATACATTATTGCAGTCTTATTTCAAGAAGCTCTCTTCCTTTTGATATTCCTCCTTAAAATGCATCATTAGTTTGCTTTTATAGATGCACATTCATGTATGGCAGCCAGAAATGAACAAATATTAACGTGTCAGGAACAACACAATTCATCACAAAGTCCATTCTGTGGCTCATTGTGGTGAAGAAAGCCAGAAAGAAGAAATTAGACAGCAGGTTTCTGCTGGCAAGAAGCCATCTAAGAACTGGGCATAAGATCCAGGCTTCCCACCACCCGCCCTGAGCATTCCATGTAAATGTACATCTATGCAAAGCAGTGTCAGGCTGCTCCAGTGACACACACAGGCATTACAGTGGAGGTCTTTATGAAAGGCCTTCAGTAACGAAAAACTAGAACAACATCAGACTTGTTAGACACATCTGGGATGGCACTGAAACAATAAAGTCAATACAAAGATGGCGTTTTTCTTCCAGCCCACTCATTTTTTCCTCCTCCCATGTCTTTTTCCACCATTATTTATTCTTGACTCAAGACTCAGAACACGAAGTGCTGCCATGCACCCTTCTCTTGCAGAGATTTGCTGGGCTAACTCCCTCCTACCATTAATTCTACTAATAAACAGACGATGTAAACTATTAAAGGGAGCTGATTAGAACCATAGCGCTGGCTCTTTTGAGTGCAGCAGCCCAGCAACCCCACGCCATGCCCCACAGCACCCCCAGCCCAGCAGCACAGTGAGAGCTATGCCAGCACTATAGCTCACCCCGCACCCCAAACCATGCCTACACTTCACTTTTGACCCCACACCAGCAGCTCACCACAGCCTAACCAGATAACACACCACTCTCTACAAGGACTATGAACTGAAATTCTCTTACTTCACCTGTATTTATTTGTACTGGAGAAGCCACACTCGCACACTGAGCACCCTTTTAGCTTGTGACCCTCAGCCCAGGTTTGGGTCTCCTCCTGGATACAGCTGTGCCCTGGAAGAGCTCATCCCCCCCCAGCTGCTTGTCACTGCCAGAAGGCTCCCAGCTGAGCTGCCCCTAAGTACTTTCTAACCTATTTACTGAGGATCAACTGATACGAAGACTGATTATTTGTGCTGTTCAAACCACCCCAGCTTATTCTGGCTGTCATTCTGCAAAAGAGCTCCTACAGCTGTCTCAGCTGCCAGAGGTAAGGTTAATACTCCCCCCCCTTAACGAAACATTTACCTCTTCTAAACCTGAGAATGATGTCCAAGAGTAAACCCAGACACGATATCCCTACTCTTTTGGGATGTGAAACTAGGGCTCTTGGCAGGCTCATCATCATCCAAGGATTTCATTTGGAAAGGAGGGCAAGTCTCGCTTGTATTTGCTCAGCCCTTTGCAGGGAAGCATTTTCACCCAGCTCCCAGAGAAGCCTTGCAGAGCTCTATGTGCAGGGACAGCCACGTGAGCTGTGCAGTAACACTGCATCAAGCCTCTGCCCTTGAAGGAAGACAAGAAATGCTGTAAAACCCATCAGGGTGCCTTAAGGCTACGAGTACAGAAACGATACCACCCCATGCTAAAGTTAGGCTACATGCTTAGTAAGATATTGCCTGTTATGCTAACTGTTCTGTTATTCCCCTGTGTCCACCCCACCCACAAAGCTCAAAAATAACAGGTGAAAGACCACATTAAGCACAACAAGATTTGGGAACAGAAACTGCCTTTGTTTTGTGTATGCAAAGTGCAGAATTCAAGGTCTTGGTCCACCACTGTGGCTTTTAAAAAGTACCATCAATTTCACAGGAAAAGAGAGGATAATAAAATCCTGTTAGATGTACTCATCAGAAGTCACAAAGTATAGTTTTCTATCAGTGATCAAAGTACTCTTTTAGAAAAATAAGCATATTAAAGCCTTAAATTTAACATCAACCAAAACCAGCAAGCTTTCTAGAAGTTCATGCTATCAGATACACAGGCCAGCAAGAGCATTTTATCACCAAGAAAGCACGGAATTGTGGTAGTAAAACACCTTGGGGTCTCACCATCGTCTTGCAAAAAGGAGGTGCTGGGGAGCTGTACCATAGTCCAGTGGAGCCTCACTGCAACCTCCTCCAGGAACCCAGCCTTACATCAACTTATTAAACCACTCCTGACAAAGATCAGCCTATTTGCAAAGATCCAGGCCAGACTGGCTCAGAGCAAGTGCTATCACCAACATCACTAAGATAAATAACTGCTCGAGCTGATAACACACTTCCAGCAACTTCAAGATAGCTGATATCACAATTATCACAGCTCTCCTTTCAGTAAAGGAACTCCTGGTTTGGACATTAAGGACAAAATTCTCCAACTCTAGGGAAGATACGGTGCCGAGACCCACCTGGGCTACCAAACACCCCCAAACTAGCCCTCCATCATTAGAGATGCCAGTGTTTTACACTGCCCAAATCTAGAGTCAGTGACCACCTACACACTCACCGTCACCCCCAGGACAAGTGCCAGCAGCCACAAGAGACTGCTCCGATTTGCACAGCCACTGAGGGAGCAAAGGGAAGGCAGTGTGAGCAGTCCAGTAAATCAGATATTGTTTACTTGTCCAGATTAAGCCTTCAGTGCTTTTGTAGCTCAAGTGTTTAATCCAAAATTCTCCATTTGAAGGCAGAAGCTTTCAGAGTCCTCACAAAACCTCTCACAGGGCATATGCCCTGATGGACATCAACTCCATTTAATGCTGCCTAAAAAGAAGTTTAGAACACTGGGCACAAAAGCCCAGCTTAAAATTCTAGATTTATACATCATTTTAATATCACCAGTAAATTACAAATTCAAGCAAAGAAAAGATAGCAAAACTAGTTACATTCTTTTCTTGGTAAAAACTCATAGTATAAACATAAGTGACAGCAATACAACAACAAATGTATTTTGTAACTTCTAGTTGCTACTACAGAAGTTATTCACAAGCAATGAGCAGAAAGCTGACTGGGGAGGGGACATGGGGGAATGAACTATTAATGTCTTCTACAACTCTGGCCCCCTCAGTAGATCATCTTCTAAAAAAAACCACACAGACTGTGCCAAAGTGTGTAGGATTCTAGTGCCACTCGTGGCTTTCTTTAAATAACGGATGTGCTACTCACTTCCCCTCTTCTATTCAAAATCTGTGGGCAGACAAACTTGCCCAGAACCGTGCCTGTTTCATAACAGCAGAGCTACCTGAAAGCCAGGCGCTGAGAAGGCAGAAGAGAGACCCATATCCCTCCTGGCTTCCTCCAGGAGCCAGGTACCATCCGTGAGCAGGATACAGGCCAGCACTTCATTCCTCCCAGAGCCCAGACAAAAGCTTTCCCTCTACCTTATTTTAGCACAGAATTCATGCTCTCATGTCTGCTCAAGCCTCCAGTACAATATTTATGCGGATCACCCAGCTGCTGTGCAGGCAGAAAGCAAACCTGAACATCTGAAAGGCACCTGAACACACGAGTGTTTGAAGTGAGAGCATCACATCCCTCCACGCGTGCTGGGAGGAGCAGCGCTGCTCACCTCCGGCCGCATCATTCCTGCCTCTACTTGTGAGAGCAGGAGCAAGGTGTAGCCACAGGGTGAGAAACTGATAAAAGCGTTACTGAGTGGGTTAGCTTCCCATGAGATAAGCAGCAGAAAGAAATCACACAAGCATGGGCTCTGCAGCAGGAGCTGGGAGCAGAGGCCAGGGCACGAGGCAGGAGCATCCCACACGGTACCTGCAGCACTCAGCTGCCTCCCAAGGCTCCAGCACTGAATTTAGCCCTCTACTAAGTTTTCAGTCCTGAACAGATTCATGGAGAAGCTTAAAATTTAAAGAAAAATAAAGAAAATAAGATGTGCCATTTATTTCTTACAGAATTATGTAAATACATAGAATATACTGCAACACACAGCAGAAACAGAGCTTTAACTTTGGAGAGATGGTTTTGTGTCAGCACAGTAAAAACCTGCTGGATAGTTCAGATCGTCACCTTGACGTACTGCTGGAGATCTCACATTAGCATTATCAGATAAGGTCACTTTCTCAAAAAATAAGAGCACGTAGAACACATTCAACTTGAAAAAGAACAGACCACTCATATGAGATCCTCAAAAACAATCAGGAAAAGGGGATTAGATTGAAATTCATGTTTATCCTTGCTTTTTTGGACCTAGAGGACTCTCTTTTAAGATTTAACCATCACACACCTCAAAAAACTATTTTTCACTCTCATGACATGAAACCTAACCTTCCTTGTAACAGCAGCTTGCTCTCGACCAGATGGAGCTGTTATCAAGCTTGTTTGCCATATACCACAGCTTTTATTTGTCATCTTGCTAAAGCCTGGCCTGCAATTTCTGCATGATACAGACTGGTAAAATTGGCCCTCTCGGTTTATTTTTCTCACCAAGAACAAAGGAACAAAATTCTTCCTTTGCTGCAAAGATGGAAATTTACATTCACAAAGGCCAGCAGATCAAGACACTGAGCAACACAGTACCTTCAAATATCCACTTCTAAACCCTCTGAGCTGGAACAGGTACTTATATCTTCCCATCCCTCCTTTCAACCATCAGAGAGGTGCAACACATTCCCACATGCCTTGTGCTGACAGCTGCTTTATGATCTAGGTGGAACATCTTGGAAAGGGAGAAGGCCTCGGTCCTACAGCAGTGTCTAACTCAACCTCCAGGCAAATTAAGAGACTTCCAAGCAGGACAAACAGGTACACACACACCAGCAGGAGCCAAATGAAGGAGTCTGATACCATAGCAAACAGTCTCACTGCTTTGTCTACTGAGAGCCAGTTCTGCTTCTGGCCTCGTGCACACCTGCACAAAAACCCAGGCGTCTCTGTGCTGTCCAGAGCCTTCCACGTGCAGCACCCCCAGGGAGTGAGGTCCCTTAGAAAGGACCAGCAGGATGCATCACCTGGAAACTGAAGCAGGCATGGAGCACCCGGTGAGGCTGATACTCTTAAATATGGACATGGAGAAAGAGCTCATGTGTCCGCAAAATTTAAGCAACTACAGGATAGGGAAAAAGCCGAAACTTCTTCGACAACAAAACTCCTCCTTATCATCTATCTTCATTTCAACTTTCACCTGTACAAAAGCATTCTCACACTATAAATATTTCCTATTAAAAAGTGAGCAGAATAGCTTTAAAAATGGAAAATGCACTGGCATTGCCAAGTAAACCTCACATATTTCACAGCTATAGAATCCACCACCAAGCAGCTGCATCAATTACAAAGATGTTAAAACAAAAGCCCGAACAAATCATATGACCAGCATCATTAGTATTTACAACAAAGCACTGTTTCCACAATGGGGAACAAAAAGACATCCCCTGCACTGAGTTAAAAGCAAAAACACGGACTAAATGCAAATCCACAGATGCTGCAAACTCCAAAAATTAATACACCTGATTCACTTTGAAATAGCTTCTCAAAATAGGCACAGAGAGTATCAAATTATAAGACACTGTCATGGGAGCTGTTTTGAATGTTCTTCAGATTAGTCTTCTGACACACATAAGAATCAGATGCAAGAGTTTGTAAGCTAGGACAAAGCTTACAAACCAAAAGATTACAAACCCACAAACCAAAAAGCGTCTTCAAGAATCCACTGCTGAAGCCTTCCTGTCACCAGTAGTAACTCACATGGCAAACCCCTGCACCTCACATCTCAAGGCACCTACAGCTCACTGTGTCCTGTGTCAGAAAGAAATGACAAGTGAACTATCTTCACCGTACAGCATAGGTGTGCTTTCACCCTGCAACATTTACAGCTGTGTAAAACCCTTGGAGGCAAAGGACAAATACATTTTATGTCCATTGAAATATGGATATAAATTGAACATCCATTTAAAGGACACCTTTTCCTCCAGAGACTGTTATCCAGCCTTGCTTAGTTACTATCTAGTTCTCCAAAACACTTTGCTTAGGGACAGCAAATGTATTTCAAAAAATTTCTTCTACAACAACTTTCTCAAGTTTTTTTTATGGAGCTCTGATCTCTCAATTTTAAGAAACCTGTTACCTCACAAATAGTTAAAACAAAACCATAATATTGTTTCCATCCAGCATTCTGCTAATGCAACACAGCTGTGAGAATTTTAAAAAGCTCAAAGCACACAACCTTGAAAGGAAAGCAGAACGTGTTGCCCCATCTATTTAAGCTCTTACCTTCCTCCCACTCACACTGACACCCAAAGACACTGTGCCAGACTTGATAAAGGCATCTTACCCATGTGAACCTAGCCTGAGGCCATCTAACTCAGCTTTCCTAAGCTGTTAAGAGCCATTACAAGTCCTATACTATTGATACAGTGCAACAGCCGAACACTGAAGCCTCTCTCCGAGGCAGCTGGCTCCTACAACAAATGGCTCCATTTGTTCAACCATGCCATGCTGCAGTATCTCCAAGTTTTGCCAGCACAGATGTATCAACTAAAAGTAACGAACAAAGCCACGTACTAAGCATCACAGCAACTTCAGCGCTACAACAATGAAAAAGAACATTTTTGACACAAGCTTTGCTTGCAGTCTCTGTGATACAGTAATGCCAGTAGAAGTATTTCTAGCAGAACACATTGCAAATTCATTTGGAGTCTCTACCAACATGCTTTGTAGTATAGATTAATTATCCCATTCTAATAGCTGGACCACACTAAGAGCACAGAGCCCTTCAGGCAGCGGTGCTGGAACTTTCAATTCAGAAAGCAGAGGTTATGCCTTTATATGAAGACATCCTGGGCTTCATCTCCGCTGTCAGAGAAACATATACAAATGCATTCTACTGAGATGCACTAAACATGAGTCAGTTCAGTGCAGGTTTTGTTGTTTCTTAAAGGCACTCCAGCATTTTTCTCAGCTTGATGTAAAACAAAGTTAAGGTTACTAGAACTCAGCAGCAGGGAAAGCAAAGCTGTGCTCTGTGCCCAATCCCACAGTGCTTCCGGCCAGCCCGTGTGCCAGCACCAGAGCCCTCTTTAAAATTAAAAAATGTTGTTTTGTGCAGAGCCACTTGAACTCGTTTTTGACACCTGGTGCCAAGCCCATGCCCACCAGAGCAGGGCAGCTGCCCTGAAACCACACTGCTTCATGCTGCTGGGTCGCTGCTGTTTCTCAAACTTCAGAAGGGAAGTGTTCAGAAGCACTGTTTTGAAAGCGACAGAATCAAAGAGATGAGAAGAAGCTCATTCAGGATATGACTGAGCCCTGTCACTGCCCAAACGTTTTGCTACCAACACCGTGCAGCACATCCCAGCACAAAGCGGCCCTGCAGAATCGCCTTTGCCCCAAGATCACAGACATGGGGGGAGCACTCTGCAGGCTCCTGGCTGGCATCATCTCTGTGTGCAGTTCCCTGGGCAAAGAATCAGGAAAGCTCCTCCGTGGCGTTCTGCCCCAGTTCCTGAGCCACGCTTCCACGGGCCAGGAGGGACCTGCGGTGCAGAGCCCTCGGCAGGTCCCAGCCAGCACCGAAACACTCGGGGCAAGGAGACCTCGGCCACGCAGCACTGAATTACACCAAGCACAGAGCGGAAAGTCCAAAGGCTCCGAGTTAACGCTGCACCTTTCGCACGGAGATGAAAAGTCCTGCATAGGACTTAAGAACCACAGAGCTCGGCTTCAGGTTTCTCGGAGGAGGGTGAACAGATCGCTACGGTAACTCCAACCCACACTCCCAGCCCCGCTGCTAACGGCTGCGCCCCAGAAACAATCCTTAAAGCCATCCTGCGCCCAGCACCCCGCTGCCCCTCTTACAGCACCGCAGCGCTGAGCGGAGGGGGCCGAGGGGAGGCAGAACGCGGCCGCAGAGCACGGCCCGGGAGAGGGGCGCCGGGGGGGCGCAGAGCCGCACAGACCCACAGCCCCGTCCCGAGCCGGAGGGCCGGGGCAGCACGCCGGGCTCAGGGCCGCGCTCCGCTCGCTCCAGAACCCCTCTGGGCTCCCAGCGAACCCCGCCCGAGTGGGACACAGCCCCCTTCGCACTCCCCTCTCACCTGCGAGCAGCGGCCGCGGCCCCGCTGCCGAGCGCTCCGTCAATACCAAGCGCTGCCCCGCACCGCCCGCCGCCCCCTGGCACCGCCCCCCGGCCAGCGCCAACATGGCGGGGTGCGCGTGCGCATGGGGCGGCGGAAGGAGGGGCTAAGGGAGGGGGCGTGGCAACGGGAAAAGAGGCGTGGCTATGACAAAGGGGCGGGGTTGGGAGCGAGGGTGGCTTTTTGGGATCAGCGTTGTGAGCTGGGGAAGGGGTAACTGCGCTGCTGTCCCGGCTGCCGGGAGCTGAGGCTGCTCCCTGAAGTGTCTTTGATGTGGCTGTGGCTCCTATCTGGGAGCTGCGCTGTTTGCTGTAAGCACATCTTCGGTTACTGAGCCCCAGCACCTGTGAGTGTTGGCTCCAGGCGATCTCAGGGCAAACAGTGCCCTCACTCAGCCTGCTCAGCCCTAACGAAGCTGTAGGAGCTTCAGCAGCACGGCTGAGGGCTGAGCTCAGTGTGCAGTTAATTAGGAGCAGTTAATCAGGAGCCCTTAGCGGAGATGGCAGCCGCCCCTCCCAGCGGCTCCCTCACCTCAGCTCATCCCGAGAGGTGCTCTGAGGGAAGGGCAGGGTGAAACCCAGCAGCGTGCTTGCTTTTGAAGCTCTTTTATCTCAGAATCTTCAAAATTGGCCTGTGAAAGGCAGCACATCGCTCGTGTCAGATTCTACTGAAGTGGTGGAGAGGTTTGGCCATGCGCAGTTCCATGCTCGCTTCTGTTCCCCTCACGCCATTAACACGAACGGAGCAAACCCCAGCACAGAGCACCAACAGATCCCTGCGCTCAGGCTGACAGGAGTTCAGTGCCTCCCTTGCAGAAGAAAGCATTTTTTGTGTGTTTTTCCTCTTTCTGTCCTCGAAAACAAGCCAGTGCCTCTCTGCTTCTCTTTACACGTGGGAAGGACGCAGCTCTGCTGGGAAGATACAGGGAGACAGCAATGTCCTGGGTTCCCCACAGCTGTCCCCCGCTGGCACAGAACCTCGGTGTGCAATTGGCACTGCCTGAGCTGCAGCCAGGGCACGGGGAGGGTGCAGGGCAGTGCTGGTTACTTTCAAGGGCGAAGCACAGGAAGAGTAAAATTTCATCAAAAGTCTCTGTCGAACACCTTGGGAATTCACTGAGAATTGCACCCAGTTCCATAGAACCAGACTGATGTTTCACAAAAACAAGGTCAAATATCCCACTAGTTTTATGTTTTTGTTGCTTTTTTTTACGTTTTATTTAAAAAAAAAAATTAAATTTTTTGTTAGCTATATACATTAACTATATTATGTATTTTATATGCAGCCCCGGACAATTCCGGTCCACTTGATGCAGCCCAGGCATACCAGAAGGTTGGACACCCATGTGTCCAAGTTCCAAGCCAACCCCACACAGAGCCACACAGAAACTTTCTGCCTCTCATTGCTTACCAACACAGCAGAAGGCGGTTTCTTTGTTTTTGTTTTTTTCTTTTACAGCCCAGTTTCTACCTCATTTCATCCCCAGCCGTACCCACCTGCTTGCTAAGGGCTTGGCAAACAGTCTGGCTGTGCCAGTTCTTGCTGTTGCCCCAACAGCAGGCCACATCCCCGAGGCCTACGGGGCCTCCCAGCACCAGAGCCCATGGAAGTGCCCCTGGCAGCCACAGACCATGGCTCAGTGGGGCAGGGGAGCTCGATTCTGCTGACCTATGTCACGTTGCTAAGAGTTCATGCTTCTTGTGAAATGCAGTCTTACGGAAATTGCATGTGGTCGGGTGGCTCAAATGCTATCATGTTGTTAATAAAATTGTTCTGAAAACCCTTTTCTACAAAGCTTTGATATCTTGTTGTGTATTTCTTTGTGAGAAATCCACCTTAAATTTACTGTATAACCTCTGTCATCTATAAATATGACACAAGCGTACAAATTTACTAATATAAACTATTTTCAAAGTTCTTTATACACAGCTTTGCCACCAGACTGTAACCATAAACATTTCCTGTTAAAGTCTACACGTAGCATAATTCCATTCAAAACATTATTCTAAGTATTTATGCCCACGAATCTGATGTTTGGTAACTGCACTGCACACAAGGTATTGTGGCAGTATGTCTTTGCAGCATCTAACAGCAGCATAAAGAATGAACAAAATCACCAGTTAAGACAGAGCATGTTTATATTCACCTCACAGACATTTTGCATTGATATTACAGCTTGTATAAAGAGAGCAATACCCATTAAGCAAGAGTATTTCCCATTCAAAAATTGTATTTGATTTGGTATAAAAAAATAATCTATACCTGCCACCTGAGCTATAAGCAATTCATTCTGAACGTTTACCATAAGTTATAACAGCATCTACTATAAAACTGAATGCAGAACTCAGGTTAGAGGAACTAAGCCCTATTAAGCTTCAATTGCTTGTGACGAGGTGCACTCACTGCTTGCAGATCTGCAGATATTCGCTGGTGAACTTCGCCTGAGCACGTGAGCAGTTCCAGTGGGAGCACCCACACACATGCTTCCAGCAGCACGTCCCCACTTGTTCTCTTTGCCTGCCAAAGTGAACCCTGTGATCCAGGACCCCTTTACAACAGCTCCAAGAGCAGCACTGCAGACAGAGGCATCTCTCTGCTCTTACAGCAAGCTCAGGTTCTGCACAAGTGCTGCTTCTGCCTCCCTTTCCCCTCTTCGCTTTTTTCTGTGCTGCAGTTTGGAAAATGATTACTTTCAGGATCAGCCCCTTTATGCTTCCTCTATACTGAAAATATTGTGTTAAATAGAGGTTCGTATTCATGCCACAGTAACAGCCTGCAAAATTCAGATCATTCTAAAATGAGAGATATTTGCCCACCAGGAAACACTGAAAACTTTTTCTGGTATGAAATCATCCATTTTAAGTGTTTCTAAAGCCCTAGGCTTTCCCCCTCATCCACGGCTACGGACAGCTCGGTTCCATCCACGTGCACATCTTTCGCCATGTTTGCAAACTTCTCCAAAGTTCTGCTCCCTGCTAATGCACAGCAAATCCTGCAGAGCCATTTTTTCCTAGTCTTTATATTAAACCAGAGTAAAAAGTAACATCTGCTCCTGTTCAAAGGAGCTCTGGAGGACAGACACCACAGTGTCCCGCTCTGTCCCCATTTCCAGCAGCAGCTACTTCCCAGGAAGCCCAGTGAGGAAGTGCCTCTCCCATTTCCCAGATGTTTCCTGCAAGGAGAGGCAGCCTCCCAGTGCAGACGTGCAAGCTGCAGGCACATTTGCTGCCCAAAGTGGAAAAATGGACATGCCAGCCTTCCAGCCTGGTGCTTTAGGGCAGAGAAATAGCTGTAATCTGTGAGGGAGGGTGACGTGTGATCTTGTAGAAATGCCGTTCGAGAAGTGTGCTTAAAAAAAATATATCAAAGCTTGATAAAAAAGATATTTGAAGTGTCTCTACCTGCCGAATCAGCCCACACAGAACTATCAGACATATCACGCATCCTCTCAGCACTTAGACTGGAAATACCACCCTGCTCTGTGCTGGCTCATATTAACATTTTAAATGATAATTACAATACAGATAGCCTTGATTTTCAACCTTTTTTCGCCATCCACAGTCATTTCCACAAATGTGGAAAGAGGGTAAAACACCAACGTAACAGCTGATTTTGTTGGTACCACTTTTAATGCCTTGCCTCTCCTACCCTCCGTGCAGTCTCCCACCATGGAAATTGTGGCTATTGGGCAACAGAAAATTACACAGGTTTGACAGCCTGCCCTTCTCTTCCAGGCAAAAATGCAACAGAGCAAGGAACAAATCAGCATAAACACCGCTGCAATTCTCAGAGAAACATTTCCAATGTAAATGGAGCATTTCACTGGAGAGAAACAGTCAAAATATTAAAATATGTATAGAGAGGGGATTATTTTGGCCACTCGGCATTAAAATACATCAAGTGCTAAAAAAAAAAATTCAATGTACAATTGATCTAAACATAAGGAGTTTGGAAAGATAAATGAAATGTGAAAGAAGTGAAAGCCAGGATGGGAAAAACAGAGAAGAGTAGTGCAGGGAGCGCAGTCAGCAAACAGCGTTCAGGCAAAGACAGAATGGTCAGAAAGGACATCAGTGCAATCAGAGGTTTGAGTGCCTCAGGAATTTGGAGTGGTTGCAAAATTTCCCATAGCAGCTACAAAGACAGTATCTGACCTCAATGCACCATTTGCATCCTTTTATTGTCTGGTGCTACAATAGCTCTGCAGGTTGAGAACACGGGGGATTAAAGTAGAAGTAACACTGACATGTTTTAAACACACAAATGATAAGATTGCTTGAGCTGGTCTTTTTAAGAAGTTTAATATCTTATTTTTGTATCAGATAGGCTTTGTATAACTGAGTAAATTTGGGAACAGACAGCCCATTCTTTCCATCACCAGAGGTCCATTGCCCAGAGTATAAATTATCACGGTGGACACAGAAAATGTTTTACACACTTAATCTTGCAAATTCCTAGAAGATTGCAACATTATATTTGTAATAATGACTTCCTCAGTTTCAGTGTTTTGAAAGCCTTCCTGGTGCATGTAAGCACTGACAAATATCAAACCTCTACCAACTGCAGTCTGCCCATCCCAGCTCATTCCCTTAACCTCAAAGGATTTCATTCAAAGAAAACATACAGCAGCGAATCTTGCTCATTTTCTCCAAAGTCATTTTGCAGCGCGTCATGTTTTTCCTCCAGCTAATCTCAATGAAGCAGAATTTTAGATTTGGAGGAACAGCTATTTTTGAAATAGTCTTTTTCATGCTATCAAGATATCAGCATGTGTTGAATGACCAGTGAGTGCTTTTCTTCAGCTGAGGCAGACAGCCATTAGGGGAGCAGTGCAAGGCTGCAGGCAGTGCCCAAGGACTCAGTCAAACCATTTCTTTGGCAATTCAGCATCTATTTGTAAGTCATATAGGAATTTTTTTGGTAGTCTTTCCTTACTGTCTGTCTTTGAGATGTATTTTTATAAAGAATAGTGGGGCTGCTTCATTTCTGAGCTGTATTATTTCTCTACATTGCTCTAATTCTTAAGTTCAGAGACAGTAAGGAGAGGGGTAGGAATTTAAAGTTTGAGTCACAGATTTTCAGCAAGTTTAAAATCTGTTATCCAATTTTTTAAGCCAGATCTTAAGCCAGATTTGTATCATCTTCCTCTCTTTTCCAAGGTTTTGTTTTCTGTCTGAATTTGAGTATCTTTGTAAAAAAAATAGCTAAATGTAATTCTTTTGTGTTGTTGCACAACAACCGAATTAAGGAAAAGCTTCAAAAAATGTCAAAGAAAAAGAGCAAAATACAATACTCAAATTCAGCTATACACATCTCATAAATGTACTACAAGTCATCTTTTAATATAATTCCCACCGATATCCCTTTTTTCTTACATCTGTATAGCAGAACAAACCAGCCGTGAGCTTCGATGTGCTGGCATGGGGGTGCTTTGTGATTCGTGAAGTAATTACATTCTTACTTAACATATACAAGTTCCAGGAGCCAACAGTAATCCTGGGCCAGTCAGTGCCTTCCACAGGTCCTCATGGTTCTTCTGGTTTGGACACAACTACAAAACTTTTTGTGCAGAATCACTAGTTACTGCAGATAGACTGTACACATCAGGCTGAACAATTTATCATTGTACGTTTCTATACTTTTATTCCCCACTGGCAATGGTACTAATTCTTCATGTACGACTGAAGGCAGGCATTAAGAAAAAGAGGATTGTAAATTCTTTTAAAAAATCTTTTTGTGATCAAACTTCAGTAAAAGGATCTTGCTTTTGACTCATGAAAGTTTCTTATCACAAAGAGGAAACAGAGATCCCAACACATCTCCCTTTGCCAGGAGTAAGGCAGGATGAAGAAATGCACTTTCATCTCCCTTCCTGTTCCCACAGGTGGGGAGGAACAAGGAACAGGCACCCGCAGAGGAAGCTCTGCTCCAGCCAGCGCAGCTCAGCAGGATGGGCCTCTGCCAGATGTGGGGGCTCATGTATATAATTTCACCTGGAGCAATAGGGAAAACTGTGACTTTGGATGAAGTAATAGCACAGTGCAGTACATCACTGGCATAACCCACACAGCAGCCTGGGGCCTGGACATTTCTTTCCATGTAGCAGAAGGCAAAGCACTTTGTTTCCTTACAGATGAGCACTAAGGGTAGACAATTTGAAACTCTAACAACCCCTGCACGTCTTAATAAATTATCATTTCTCGCTGTGATATCAAAACGAGATGCAAGCTTCTGTCATACATAATTTTTTGTATCACAAGAAAATGATTAAAAGCAAGATTTTGCCTGTCTTTTGGAAATGTTCCTGCTGATTTCTGAAGCGCTGCTCCTTTGCACAAAATCTGATCAAAGCTGGTTATGACACAGTGCAGCAATGTTCTGGCAGAAGACGTGTTGCTACTTCTCCTAACAGGGCACGAGCAATACAAACATGCAACTGTACATTCCTGCTCTCCAGAATGTAAGCTACGTCTCAGCAGCAATCGATAGCTCTCAGGTCCAAGCAATCCCTCTTTGGGTTAATTTCCAATAAAGATCACAATGGATATAAAATAAGTTATTGATTGCTGTCAGGAAATACATTAACAAATCTGTCTCCGAGCAAGAACGGCTCAATGGTTCCAAGTGGAGCAAATTTAGTAACTGTCAGTGATTTGGAAGTCCTCATTAATCAGCTGAGCTGGCCCAGTAGTAAAGAAGCTTACTGCACACTGAACTGCTCCTGAACCAGGTCAGGGGAACAAAACAGGACTATTCAGTCCGTATTTCCAAAAGTAATGCTTCAGAAAGAAGTTTCAAGGACAAAATGTAGTGCCTCATTGTGATGTTCCCAAAAACAATAGAGCACACATTAAACTCACGTGCTCTCCTACCCTGAGCCAGAAAGCAGTGACAGATTTAGGAGCAGCTGCCAGGGCAAAGCTGGACTGCAGGTGCTGCAGCAAAGTGTTTGTTTGCTACGTTATTTCTTCAGAGATAAAGAAATCATTGAGAAATGTGCTTGCTCCACTGAGACATCATAGTGTGCACACAGGATGAGCAGAACCTCATGAAATGGGCATGTCTCGTTACAGGGTATTTTATTGCAGAAGCAGTGTGGATATAAATCCTTAGTTGTGACTGCACTAAGAGCCCATGCCCTTATCTTTCTGGCTAGCAAAAGGATATGACTGTGGAGGGAGAACAAAGCAGCCATTCAGTCTGATGTGTTAGCAATAGTGGAGCGTTTCAGCTACTTGCAGGCAGAATTGGTAACACTCAGATTTACAAGACCAGAGAGGACTGAGGTGAATTTTAGAGATCCCCTCCTGAGCCGAAGTAAATGGCACAAGGTGGAATTCACAAAGATACAACACAGCACATGTTAGAGATCCCCATATCCGCTCAGGGATCTCTAACATGTTCTGACCAGAAATTTACTCTCTTTATGAGCTGTCTACCACAGGTTTCCTTTAGTGAGGCACATCAGACAATAAATAGCAGCAATCAGTCCACAGCATCACAGTTTGACTATTTCTGTTCAATTTCCCATGCGGTGTTTTGCCACTTAGAGAAAGCAAGAGCACAACCTCCTGTGTATAGGAGGAGTTCAGCACCCATTGGTCATCCTTCCAGATCAAAGACAAAATGTGGCCAGAGATCCCTGCACCTGCTACCGATTGGCGTGAAGGCTTCCCTCGTTTACACACATTTTCAGCTCCTGCCCTCCTCAGATGAAAAAGCACATTTTTATTTATGAGAAAGAGGAGGCACAGCAATGGCTGCCAACGCTTTTAGAAATTTGGCACTATGGGCCCTCTTCACCATGCTCCAAGGCCTGGGAGACACTTGCTGTGCTGCCAGGGGGGATATTCTTTTAATTTAAAAAAAATTGATTCTCTGTGTTTTGGCAGAAGTTCTCCATGGCACACAATTCTCCCTTCAGTGAGACAAAGTGAATTAGCATGAAATGGGGGCTGTAAATTACAGGTCATCAGTGCTGGCAGGGAAATCATAGGTGCTCGGCAGCACGGTGAGTATTAGAGGTGAACCCAGCCAGCTGCTTTAGAAACTCATTATTGAGCACTGGCCACAGCTGCAGAGCTGTGAGGGCTGTAAATAGTGCTTCTGAACATTGGGATGTGCATCTCAAAAACATCTGCCTGTAGTGTGCAGGGGAAGGAGTGAAACAAAAACACAGGATGAATGGGTTGGTGAAGCTGTTCTTCATTTGGTTCAGCATTTTGTTGAAAATCATTTCCATTAGAAATGATATAGAAATCCATATAGAGCAAGCATTGTCAGAATATCCCTGGAAAGCTCCTGGAGACGGTTGCAGGTGCCTGATGGAGAGCACAGCCAGGGCTCATCTTAGGGCTGTTAAAATCAGAGGCACAGCAGCGAGCCCTGATTGTCTTTTCTGCAGTGTTTTGTTGTCTGGGCTCTGTGACAGTGTTCTTAATGTGGTGGTTGGAGCTGGCACAGCTGGGAGATCAGGGGGCTTTACAGGACAGATCCTCCGTTTCCCTCCAGGCATCCTGCACGTCTGCTCTCCAGAAATCCCTTCAGCACCAGGGAAGCTCTAATCCAGGTGGTCAGGCAAAGAGAGGAAGAGGAAATTATTCTTACGTTTCCCCTCAGGAGCACAGGCTGCAACGTGCAGTCCCTCAATACGCGCTGTCCTGCCGGGGTGTGTTGTGTCACCTCCATTCAATGCCAAAGCAGCCACCAGCCAGACACAGGCTCCTGCTGCTGAGGTCGCTGCTCCTCTCTGCCATAGCACGTGGCAGCTGTGCACACAGGGGACATCAGCTCCTGCTCTGCATGGTTTCCAGCCCGCTAGGATGCTCAGAATCATGCTGTGCCATGCAGGGCTGCCCAAAACTATTGTGGTGGGTTTTTTTGATTGTTTGGTTTTGGTTTTTTCTCCCCTTTTTTATTGTATTTTATAATTGCTCTTGCCTGGCTTTGTTTCCAGCCCATGCAACCCAGTGGGGTGGTGTGCATCCTCCAGAGCATCAGTTTATTGGAAAATGAAATGAGGATTTTCATCAAATGAGAATGACCATGTCAATCATGAGAGCTGCTCTCTCAAGGCATCAGGGCTGAGCTGCTTCAACCCCTTGTCGATCTCCTTGCACAGTTTGCATGCAGTGCCCCAGAGGAGCTCCCAAAAGCCCTGAGCTGAATCCAGCACCGTGCTGTGAGTCTCTGTCTTCATTTCGACCAAGACAGAAGTTAGTTTTTCTCATACTGTCTGGTACAGTGCTATAAAAGAAAAGGTTTTAGAAAGAAAACGATGCTGATTTTGTCCCAAAGGTCAAAAGGTCACTAGATCAAAGGTCAACTGAAAGGTCAACCAAAAGGTCAAAAGGTCACCCCAAAAGGTCAAAAGGTCAGCCCAAAGGTAAATAGGTCAAAGGTCGAAAGATCATCCAAAAGGTCAATAGGTCAAAGGTTAATAGGTCTCCCCAAAGGTCAAAAGGTCAAAAGGTCATCCCAAAGGTCAATAGGTCCAAGGTCAAAAGGTCACCCCAAAAGGTCAAAAGGTCACCCAAAAGGTCAATGGGTCAAAGGTCAAAAGGTCACCCAAAGAGGTCAAAAGGTCACCCCAATAGGTCAAAAGGTCACCTGAAAGGTCAATAGGTCACCCAAATGTCAATAGGTCAAAGGTCAAAAGGTCACTTGAGAAGTCAAAAGGTCACCCTTTCTGTCAATTCTTTCAGCTCTAAGGCTGGGGAGGAAGCCACTTCTCCTGTCTCCATTTGCTTCCACAGCAGATACCCACACCTGTGGAAGGAAAGAGCTTTATTCCCACTAACAGCGCATTCTCTGCCAGCAATGGAGAAGAAGTTACATGTTGCTGGCTCCGTCTGAGAACAACAGATGCAGGACACACAGTGCCCTGAGCTTTAAAGCTCGGGCATGATGTTCCTCCTAAACTCACCCCTGGTGGAACAGGCAGGCAGCTCCCCTGGCTGCCAGAGCAGGAAATGAGGCTCAATGTGGGGCTCAGCAGTTTTTAGAGGGAAAGTTAAACATTAAACATAATAGCATATAATAACCTGATATTCATTTACTTAATGCTCGTAGTATTAATAGATCGTATTGACCCGAATGTCGGAATAGTTCTATCACCTGCCGTTAATCCTTATCAGCTTTGTGGTCATGTTCAGAGATCTCCCTTGGGTATGTTTCCTGGATGCTAGTAAACAAATAAATTGCTTCTGCTGGCTGTAATTAAAGAAATGCATCCAATAGCAAAGGGGGACCCTGCGCTATCCTTCACACAAAGTACAGTGGCAGAACAAGGCACTCTCCCCGCTGGCAAGGAAAAAGCAGGAAAAGGAACGTGAGATCAAATGCAGGCCAGATGCAGCACAGCTGCCAGGGTGCCCTGCCACTACCACAGCAAGTACTTTGCTGCTCTGGGAGGGCTCTGACTTCCCTTGGGCACCTCTGCTTTGCACTGCTGTTATTCCAGCTTTCCTTGCACCTCTGTCTGCTTCATGGACACCTGGTACCACCTGGCTGTCCCTGCCTTGCTCTGTCCTCTGCCCACATCACTTCTTGCACCAGGCAGTGCAGCTCACCTCCAGCAGTGCTGGTGATTCAGTGAGGGGTTCTTTGGTGGATCCTTCCCAAACACCACAGGAGCCCAAAAGGCCCATTTCAGACGATTCTCCCGCATCTGGCCAGCCAAGTTTGCAGATGTTCTCCATGTGCTGTTTCTGGGCAGTGGAGAGAACAGTAATTTAATTCCCTCTGGGACCCAGAATCCATCAAAAGAAAAAAGCAGCAGAACATGGCACTAAAAGTAAATAGTAATTATCATCAAAAGCACAGATCTATATAAACTGGGGTTAAACTAATACTAAGGTTGAGGCAGAAAACCATGAAACCAGGAGAATTCAAAGCTAGGGCTGCCATGGCAACCCTGACTCAGCCCGGCGTGGTTGGGTGCTGCAGCATTCTCCTGGACCTCCCAGCAAGTGCTGATGTTCAGCATTTTATGGACATTTTTGGACAGGTAACAGAGATGCTTCAGAAAGTGGCCGGGGCATTTAGGGAAGAGGATGCCAGTTTTGAGGGAAGATCAGGAAACGGTCTTGGAGGGTACCAGTACATGCACTGGTAGACCAGGCCCATGAGTTAGGCAGCACATGAACTCTTGAGTCCCCAGCCCCAGTGGGACATGCCACCAGCAAATGGGCCAGGAAAGCAAAAGTTTTAGCAGTGAAACTTGGAACAATGAAACCTCAGCTGCAAGCCTGAAATCAGAGCCAGCTCCAGCACCAGTCCTGCGCTACCCAGAGCTACGAACTTCCCGTTCCCTCGCTGCCCTGCTGATATGTCGGTGCGACAGGAACAGCTTTATTTCCCTCCAAGTAAAATTAGTCAAAGCCATTCTTCTTTGTGTGGCTTAGAGTAATGGCTGCAATTGTTCCATGGAGGAAAGGAGTCTAAAACACATTAACAGCTGATAAAATCCCAGTTAAAAAACAGTTTGGCCTGCTGTTTGCAGCCCAGGGCAGTCTGGGCTCTCCCCAGACCCCAGAAGAAGGCACACACAGTTGTCCAGGCACACATTCTGGGCTATTATTATACATGAGTGTGGTGACCATGAACTGGGGAAGTTTTCTCAGTATGGACTGGCTTTGTACTAATGGCATATATCAAGTAGTAGCAAGGTGGGGGTTGGTCTCTTCTCCCGGGTAATGGCGACAGGATGAGAGCTAATGGCCTCAAGTTGTGCCAGGGGATGTTTGGGCTGAATGTTAGGAAAAATATATGCTCTGAAATAGAGGTAATGCACTGGCACAGGCTGCCCAGGGAGGCGGTGGGTCACCGTCCCTGGGGGTGTTCCATACCCATGGAGATGTGGCACTGAGGGACGTGGCTCAGTGGGCATGGTGGGGACGGGCTGGGGTTGGACTTGGAGATCTTAGAGGTCTTTTCCAACCTTAATGATTCTATGATCCTATGGTTCTGTAACTTCCAGTTGTCATAAAGCACGTTGTGGTGTTACTGTACCTTTCAAAATCTGTTTTTTGTGTTTTTAGAATGTATCCATTTTGCTTTAGATTTGTGTCNAGTGAAACTTGGAACAATGAAACCTCAGCTGCAAGCCTGAAATCAGAGCCAGCTCCAGCACCAGTCCTGCGCTACCCAGAGCTACGAACTTCCCGTTCCCTCGCTGCCCTGCTGATATGTCGGTGCGACAGGAACAGCTTTATTTCCCTCCAAGTAAAATTAGTCAAAGCCATTCTTCTTTGTGTGGCTTAGAGTAATAGCTGCAATTGTTCCATGGAGGAAAGGAGTCTAAAACACATTAACAGCTGATAAAATCCCAGTTAAAAAACAGTTTGGCCTGCTGTTTGCAGCCCAGGGCAGTCTGGGCTCTCCCCAGACCCCAGAAGAAGGCACACACAGTTGTCCAGGCACACATTCTGGGCTATTATTATACATGAGTGTGGTGACCATGAACTGGGGAAGTTTTCTCAGTATGGACTGGCTTTGTACTAATGGCATATATCAAGTAGTAGCAAGGTGGGGGTTGGTCTCTTCTCCCGGGTAATGGCGACAGGATGAGAGCTAATGGCCTCAAGTTGTGCCAGGGGATGTTTGGGCTGAATGTTAGGAAAAATATATGCTCTGAAATAGAGGTAATGCACTGGCACAGGCTGCCCAGGGAGGCGGTGGGTCACCGTCCCTGGGGGTGTTCCATACCCATGGAGATGTGGCACTGAGGGACGTGGCTCAGTGGGCATGGTGGGGACGGGCTGGGGTTGGACTTGGAGATCTTAGAGGTCTTTTCCAACCTTAATGATTCTATGATCCTATGGTTCTGTAACTTCCAGTTGTCATAAAGCACGTTGTGGTGTTACTGTACCTTTCAAAATCTGTTTTTTGTGTTTTTAGAATGTATCCATTTTGCTTTAGATTTGTGTCCAATGCAGAAAATGCACGCAATATAATTCACTTGCTGCGCTGTCATTATCTGTTCTATTTCTGCTTTTTCTTTCAAACCTAAGAGTGTTCTGTAAAGCCATATTAGTAAAAGCTACTCATTTGTTTCTGATTCAACACTTACGTTCATTTTGGATTCTTTTTTAATCTTCACAAGTTGCTAATTATCTCTTCAAACCTGACAAAACTTGGTTCAAAGGAAGCTGCTCACAATTCTTCCTTAAAAGAATAGCAAATGCATTTCTTTTAGCATGGNTTCTCCCGGGTAATGGCGACAGGATGAGAGCTAATGGCCTCAAGTTGTGCCAGGGGATGTTTGGGCTGAATGTTAGGAAAAATATATGCTCTGAAATAGAGGTAATGCACTGGCACAGGCTGCCCAGGGAGGCGGTGGGTCACCGTCCCTGGGGGTGTTCCATACCCATGGAGATGTGGCACTGAGGGACGTGGCTCAGTGGGCATGGTGGGGACGGGCTGGGGTTGGACTTGGAGATCTTAGAGGTCTTTTCCAACCTTAATGATTCTATGATCCTATGGTTCTGTAACTTCCAGTTGTCATAAAGCACGTTGTGGTGTTACTGTACCTTTCAAAATCTGTTTTTTGTGTTTTTAGAATGTATCCATTTTGCTTTAGATTTGTGTCCAATGCAGAAAATGCACGCAATATAATTCACTTGCTGCGCTGTCATTATCTGTTCTATTTCTGCTTTTTCTTTCAAACCTAAGAGTGTTCTGTAAAGCCATATTAGTAAAAGCTACTCATTTGTTTCTGATTCAACACTTACGTTCATTTTGGATTCTTTTTTAATCTTCACAAGTTGCTAATTATCTCTTCAAACCTGACAAAACTTGGTTCAAAGGAAGCTGCTCACAATTCTTCCTTAAAAGAATAGCAAATGCATTTCTTTTAGCATGGATTGCTTTCATCGTGACTTTTGGTGAGCTGCAATGAAGAACAGATGCAAATCTCCAGAGGAAAGCACAACTCATGGCTCTGCTACACAGTGATGCACCAACTCTGATTCATAAACCAGCAGTACGCTTCTAGGCACCCAGAGATGGAGCAGAGAGCAAACAAAAATGTAACAATTGTGTATGTAAGCATACGCATCCACTGAACATCTTCAGACAAAAATAAAACATGGAAATTCGGAGGACGGAGCATTTGCATTGGCAAAGGCTGAGACACAACTCATCTGCACATGCAGAAATTGTCCGTATGCCAGGAAGCATGAATAAAGAACATGTCTGTGTAATTAATTTGGCTTATTTGTGAGAGCAGATGATGTAGTACAAGTCAGAGCAGTGGGAGAATTCTTTGAATACAAATCTATGCACAGCGAGCTTTGGGAGGGCACCTCAGGAGGCAACCAGGGCTTTCTCAACCATTTCTTACTCCATATAGCTGTGCTACATCCTGTTTCACCTCCTGGCTAGCTCCCCACAAAAATAACAAGGCAATTTCCCTTCCAACAAACCAGCTTGATGCTCTGGGTCTGGAAGCAAGGGAAAACCCCAAGACATTTCCAGTTCTGCTCAGCTCCAGGCACCACATCCCCATGCCCATGGGCTGGAAACAGGCGCTGGGACAATAGTTTCCAGAGGAACTATTCTGCCTTTTGTAGTGATATGAGTTATTTTCTTCCCTACAGGATGAGCTGAGCACTTTCCACGCTCCCAGGAAGGAAAGGCACATGTCACAGTGCCACGTGGTCCCTGCACGAACACAAACCTGTCCATCACTGCTGGAGTAAACAGCACCGGCATGACAGCCTCCCAGTGTGACCTGGTGACAAGCTGCCAGCAGATGCACTGTTTGTTTCCACACCCACCGCCAGCATCGCCACATCTCTCCCTTGCCCCACCCTCAGCAAATATTGTGTGTAATGTGTTTTTGTCAGCTTGCAGTGATCTGATTTGCTGCTTACAGGGGTGTTGTTGCTGTTGTCACCTGGATTCCTGGAGAAAACTGTCTGGGAGCTGTCAGCTGGGTACAGCATGTTTCCCAGCAGAGGTTTTCTCCTCCTCCATGCCCCGAGGCAAGTGTTGGACCATGTTACACCAGCTGTCCCCATGTTTGCATTTCTTGTTGTGTCAGTCCATCCCTCACAGGATGATTTGAGTTCGCCCATCACGTTTGGGCTCGCTGCTCGCTGGCATCCTCCCTCTCTGATCCAATTTCCCCCATTCCCTCTCATTGCTGATACTCTCCAACGCTGCTCCCTGCTTGTCACTCTCCCATTGCCCCTCCTGCTCTCCTGCAGTTTTGGGTGGTGGCAATTTCTGGAGGCTCTGCCACAGCCTGCAGCAAGCGGGTATGTCAGCGTGCTGCAGGTGATAGCAGGGAGCAGCACTCTGCTGGGCCTCTGACTGGGACCACAGCAGAGGAAAAAGCAAGAGGAAGCAGAAGAAGGTAAAAGTGATGGAATGCAGCCCAGAATGCACCTCTGAATGCCTACTCTGTCCGACTGCCCGCGCTGTGCACAAGCTGTGGTTGGATGGTTGTGGCTGGGCCACAGCTCCCAGTGCTCTGCTCAGACTCTGCTGTGCACTGCATCATGCTGTCCTGCTCCCTGGCATGCCTTCCTGATACATCAGCTGTAACAGCATGCATGCATGTGTATGCATGTGTGTGCCCCAAACATTTGCATGCACACAGCAGTTCAGGATATCATGTGCTGCAGCAGCCATAGGGCACCTCCAAGGACAGGGCCTGGCTGTTGTTAGCTTTGTGCATGTTTAAACCCTACCTGGACTGACTGCTGTTGGCATGCAGCTGCCTGTACAGAGTAGCCGTGACCCAAATCTCACAGCGAGCCCCGTCCCCAGGGGCTGGGTGCTGCCACACAACAGTGGCCCGAGCAGTGGCAGGGAGTCAGCAGGAGTGTGCAGCGCTGGGAAGGAGCCCCGTCCTCACAGAGAGAACCAGAAGCCATGATTTACATCAATAAGCTGTCAAATGAGTCAGCAAAGATAGCTCTTCCAATGTGCACGTGCAAGGTTTTTCCTGTTTTCCTCCTCCTCTCAGATCAGCGCAAGCTTGGTGCTCAGGACTCTAACCCAGAGGGAACCATCCTCCATTAACTGAGCATTGCTGTCATCCCCAAACCACATCTCATCTCCACATAGGCATCACCTCTGGTCATCTTTGTCTCTCACACTCTCACCAAATGCCATATCCTGGGCAGCACAGTCATGCTGACAAGCATCTCCAAGCCCTGGGGTCAGATACTGGAGACCTCAGTGCGATTGTTGGCTTGGCCACGTGTTTTGGGCTGGACTTTGACCTCCCCTTCCCATGGGTGACACAGGACCAGCACTTCTCTCCTTGCACCCATGGGGCAGGCAGGAGATCCCCTGCTGGCTCTGGAAGTACCCAGCTCAGAAAATACTTACTGTCCTTACTTTTTTAATGCAATGATAAAAAATAATTCTACTTTAAAAGCCTATGCCCCAAGGTGACTAGATGAATCAGGAGACCGGTAATATTTAGCAGAGGATTTAAATCTACCCTACATTGGTCTGCAGCGTGTGTGGTAAGATTTAGTGGAAGCAAGACCTATCTGCTAACATCAGCACTGCTAGGAAATGGGCTAGCAAACAACTGAGAGGAACTCTTGTCCTTTCTGGCCTCTAAGGCAGGGAAGCAGCAGCATGCTGGCTGAAGCAGACACAGCTCTTTGTGCTAGAAGTCAGCCTGGCAGTGGCCAAAGGCTGGGAAAGTTCCAGTGGAGCTCTTAGTAGGATGGTCCTGCTGGGGACAAGCTGACACATGAGCCCTGATTCATGGGAGTCCAGAGGAAGTTCATGTGTAAGCCAAAGGAAAAAAGATATCATCACTGGGTCAGGAGGGGAGCAGGCTTGCAAGGCTGCAGCTCATCAGTGCTGGCAAAGTCCCAGTGCTCATCCCTGTTTGCAACATGGGAAAGACTGTGCCAGCCCTGGGGAGAAACCACCTGGGTCATCCTAAATCCTAATCACAACATTCATCTTCTGTCCCTGGAACCTTTGTCCCTATTACATTCAGTTGTCCTCTTGCAGCTCTCTACAAACAGCAAAGGCAATATCCAGCCCTCGCAGCGCTCTGCAAACCCCCAGCAGCACTTTGAGAGCTACGAGCTATGGCCCTGCAGCACCTGCCAGCCAGAGCTAACGTCTCCTGCTTAGGCACTGTCCTGGCAAGTGGATTTCCTGATGCTTAGGGGTGCTAGATGAGTGCTCCAGAGCCAATATTCTGTCGGGCTCCATGGACAAAGCGAGCTGGGCTGTGCCACCGTGAGCTGTGGCTGTAATGCTCCTGGCCTCCTCTCCTGAACAGCCTCTGAGCAACCACGCTGATGCAAAAGGTGAGTGCTTTTGGAGTGTGAAGGTCAAGATCACTGCAGTTAAGCTGCACTAATCACTGTGTAGACCCAACTAAATCCCTGAGCTGGGTTTTTATTTTAGAGTTCCTTAATTCTGCAGCCATATAATTTCCTCTGTGTAACAAAACACGAAGTCGTGCAGCTGCTGTCAGTTACTGACAGGCCGCTAAACAATTCAAGATGCTTTTCAATAGCCTTTTTTCCCAGCTTCTGGAGCTGTCTGCCTTCCCAGCTAGGGTTACATCATTGTTGTCTTTAATAATTTAGAGACCACCCCACTTACGCTAATGCGATTGGCGTGTTTGGCTGTCAGAGCAGTGAGCAGTGAATCACAAGATGGCAATTTTCTGTATCAGTTATTTGCCGAAATTCGTCAACATTAAGAGCTCAAGGTGTACACTAGCCTCATGCCCACTTATTTTTAAAAGGTTTCGGACAAATTGCTTATGCTTTTCCCATTTGCCTCCTTCCTGTCGTTCCAGCTGGTCTGGCTGGGAAGTTTTGTGATCTTTTGAAGGAAACAGGAAGATGCAGCCTCATGCTGTGTGTGCACAAGGGCAGGTGTGTGTGTGTGCATACACACAAGCACCTCAATGTCAACCAATTTGGCGAGGGCTGCTGTCCCAGATTAAGTCCTTAACAGTTTTACACTAGCTCAACAGTTAATCAGGCTCAAAAAATTATTTTTCACAGATTTTGACAGCAGCTGTAGCACAGTGACCCTTCACAAAGCTGTGCCCAGTAGGAGCACTGCTTTGGCTCGGAAACATGCACTCATTGCTGCGCAGGCATTAAGTGGAAAAGCATTCCAGGTTTCAAAGGAAGCCTCTTTCCTGCGTGAGGCATTGCTCTCCGACCATTCATAATCTGACGGCGGAACAGAAATGGCCAGAGGATGAGATGAAAATGTATGGGAAGGAAAATACAAGGCAAAGCAAATAAGGAACCATGTAATTTAATTCCTACTGCTGGTTTCAAGCATTCATTACAATTTGAATATTCTTAGCAATTTGTCTCAGAGAACACCTGAGTCCTCTGCCTTCTGTTTCTCGCTGTTACCTCAGTTCTGGTTGCCCCTATGGCCACTGACAGGAGAAATTTCCCCAAAGCGTATGTGTGCTTGTGAGGGTTGGGGCAGCTGTGGCAGTGTTCAACAGCAGGGCGAAACGTTTGCATCTGATGTGTCACCTCCACCTGATTGTCACACTAAGGGTCACAGTGAGCACCACTTTGTTGCAGGGGTCCCCTCGAAAGAGCATTCCTGAGACAAGAAGGGGCGAGCACTGCTGGGCCAGCGCTGCCATGATGCTCTGAGGCCGTGGGGCCCCCCCTCGTGCCCTGCTGAGCTGGGGGCTAAGGGACAAGCCACAGGCAGGCACAGCTGTCCTGCATCTGGGTGTCGGGGGATATCCCCCGTTACGGACACGAGCCTGGATGGAGCCAGCCCGGGGCCCCGCCGCAGATCCTCCATCGAGCTGCGACTGCACGGCGCTGCGCACGGCCGTTCCGCGAGGGGGCGCCGTCGCAGTGCCACCACCCCGCTCCCCGACGTCACGCGGCCTCCCGCACTTCCGCCCGGCAGGGGGCGGTGCCGTCGGCGCTCTCGCGAGATCCGCTCGGCCCCCGCCCGCCCGTCCTGCCCGGAGGTGGCCGAGGCCCCGCTGCGCTGCGCTGCCGGCGGCTCGGCCCCGCGCGGTGCGGCCCGGCCCGGCCCCGCCATGGCCTCCGACAGCGACACCGAGGAGTTCTACGACGCTCCCGAGGACGTGCACCTGGCGGCCGCCTCCCCCGCGCCGTAAGTCCGCCGCGGCCGCCGCCCTGCCCTGCCCTCCCCTCCCTCAGCGCGGCCCCGAGGGAGGCGGCCGCCCCCGGGGCTCCCGCGGAGGGCGGGGGGGGGCTGCCCGCNTATGGCCACTGACAGGAGAAATTTCCCCAAAGCGTATGTGTGCTTGTGAGGGTTGGGGCAGCTGTGGCAGTGTTCAACAGCAGGGCGAAACGTTTGCATCTGATGTGTCACCTCCACCTGATTGTCACACTAAGGGTCACAGTGAGCACCACTTTGTTGCAGGGGTCCCCTCGAAAGAGCATTCCTGAGACAAGAAGGGGCGAGCACTGCTGGGCCAGCGCTGCCATGATGCTCTGAGGCCGTGGGGCCCCCCCTCGTGCCCTGCGGAGCTGGGGCCTAAGGGACAAGCCACAGGCAGGCACAGCTGTCCTGCATCTGGGTGTCGGGGGATATCCCCCGTTACGGACACGAGCCTGGATGGAGCCAGCCCGGGGCCCCGCCGCAGATCCTCCATCGAGCTGCGACTGCACGGCGCTGCGCACGGCCGTTCCGCGAGGGGGCGCCGTCGCAGTGCCACCACCCCGCTCCCCGACGTCACGCGGCCTCCCGCACTTCCGCCCGGCAGGGGGCGGTGCCGTCGGCGCTCTCGCGAGATCCGCTCGGCCCCCGCCCGCCCGTCCTGCCCGGAGGTGGCCGAGGCCCCGCTGCGCTGCGCTGCCGGCGGCTCGGCCCCGCGCGGTGCGGCCCGGCCCGGCCCCGCCATGGCCTCCGACAGCGACACCGAGGAGTTCTACGACGCTCCCGAGGACGTGCACCTGGCGGCCGCCTCCCCCGCGCCGTAAGTCCGCCGCGGCCGCCGCCCTGCCCTGCCCTCCCCTCCCTCAGCGCGGCCCTGAGGGAGGCGGCCGCCCCCGGAGCTCCCGCGGAGGGCGGGAGGGGGCTGCCCGCGTCCCCCCCAGCGCCGCGGTGCTCGGGCAGCGAGCGGGAGGGGCTGGGTCCGAGCCGGGAGGATGCGAGGAGGTGGGGCGGCACTTTCTGCGTGCGTGGAGGTGGCAGCTGCCATGATCCCGATGGGATCCCGATGGGATGGTGTCAGCCCTTCTCGGGGTGCGGGAGAGATGTGCGGAGGTGCAGTCGGGAGCGGCGGAACTGATCCCCCTCGGGCAGCTGAAGTAACGTTTCTGTGAGCTCCCTCAGCAGCAGGCCAGCTGTTGCTGTGTGTAAAGCAACTCCAGGTGTACTCTGTCATTCGTTTGTAATGACGGTGCCTTGGTGCTCCTCGCTCAGTACCAGGGTAAGGCTCTGTGCAGGGAGTTTTGAACAGCAGTTTGTAGCATGGCTTCCTACAGCTGGCAGCTCAGAACCATCTCCCTGTGTTGGTAAGGCAAGGCAGATACATTCTTTCCTTTTAAATTGTAAATATTTTTCTGTTTTCCCACTTAGTGAGTTGTGTTGGTTTTGATTTTTGCATAGTCTGGACCAAAGCTCTCTATCGTTTGACCTTGCAGGATAAGGCTTCATGTAGCCTCTTCAAAGAGCGATGAGATACGGATCCATCTCTTTGGGCTTGTTGTAAGCTGTGTGTCTGTGGCTGCTGGATGCCTCAGACAAAGGAAGGACTGGACCTGCATCCTGTATCAGAGCTTTTCTGAACGTAGCTTTTTATGTAGCCTGGTGAAAAGCCACATCCTGGCATACAGTGCTGCAGGATGCACTGAGCCACATGAACAGCGTGTTGCTGCACAACTGTGCTTTTGCTCCAGCTGCTTACCTTGGCCTGGCACTAGTGATCATCAGACTCCTCTGAGTTGCTTTAACTCAGTAACTGAAAACTAGAAAGGGCAAAAGCTCTTCACTGAGTTAAAACAGCTGGAACTTGAGAGAGTGGGGACAGGATAGGGCGAAGGTGTGGGATTTGTGGCTAGAAGCAGAAGTGGGAAGCAGGACACATCTTTTGGCAGAAGTGAGCCATTAAATCCGGCCTATCTGCACACCCTACCTTTTATTCCATCTAGGTGATGCTGTGTGTCCAGACTTGTAAGTTGATCCCACCTGCATCTAAGCAGGACTTGCTATGGAGTAAGTTAATAGGAGGTAAAACTCAGGATGCTTTTTGGTTTTGCAGTTCTCTTCCATAAGCTGTAAGGATGCATCATCGACTCAAATCAGTAGAGTCAAGTAAGGAGGTGATCTCAGAGGGCCGAGTTTGCAATACAGATGCTGGATGTGTAGTTCTGGTTCATATTGAATCTGTACTAACCATAGAGAGTATTTTCTCTGAATAAGCTTTGAGGTTTCTTGAGAGCTAATTTCACATTTACACTGGCCACTTCCTGGAAGCAGCCTCATAGGTGGGAGTTTTGAGACCTGTAGGTGTGTAATGACGCTGAGTTGGGACCCACAAAATAAAAACGCTGTGGGAGGAAGGGCAGCTGAAAAGGGCATGTTACCCTCTGCATTTTGAGGTATTTCCTTTTGCTTTCAATGTTCTGATGAGCACTTAGGAATCTATTTTTGCAGTGTATGCTATAAACAGTTCTTAGCCAAATAGTGCAGCTATATTTGCCCTTATTAAAAGTGTGGGTTTTGTTTCCTCCCCACTGCCCTGTGTGGGGAAGTTTAGTAACTGCTGATACAGAAATTCTGAAATGGTGACTTCTTGGTTATTGAGTTGTTTTGCTCATTATCGCTGCGATGTGTGAGAGTGGAATTCAAGTTGTATGTGAGCTCCCACCCTCAGGAGCTATCAGTGATAACATCCCTTTCTTGAGGAAAGCACCCTATCCAAATCCTTAATTACATGTGTAACTAGTGCTTTTTAAGGATTAATTAGCAAAAATGGCAGAACCTGTTACAAAACGTTTGTCATGTGATAATGGACTGAGAGCTTTCCTGGCTTGATGATGTCTGTAAGGAGAAGTGTGCTTAAACAAGGTGAGACTGGTGTGTTGCCTCTGACTAGGCCAATATCCTTCACTCCTGTTGTAGGACTTCCTTTTTCTGTGTAACTCTGCTTTTGGTGTGATATATGGACAATGTCCAACTTACTGATAACTAGCTCCAAAGCAATGTCTGTTTCTCAAGATCCTCAGAAAAGAGATGTAGGTGCCGATGTGAACCAGTCAGTGAGGGCATCTGTTTGTCCTGGGGCCAGCAGAGTGGGAAGGGAGAGGCAGCGCAGCAGAAAATCTTTATTTAGCCTCTGTCACTCTGCTTTCAAAAGACTGTGACTACAAAAGAGGTAAAATCAAACAAATCAAAAATAACAAATAATTAGAGGTAGGAACCCTCCCAGGAAGGAGGATGTCAGTTCTGAGAGACGGAAAATAGGAAGTAAGGCACTTGTATGGATGCAGGCACGTGACTCGCTTTATTCCTTATTTATAAGGAGCATGGCTCACCCACTCTGTGATGAAGAATTGCCAGCCCTTGTAATTCAAATATTGTACACTTAATAGTAGGGGGTGAGATTGTTCCTGGTATACTCTTATCCTAAAAAATTATGAGAAAACAAAAGGCACTGGATTCAAGAGATGGTGTAGTTAGAGAAGTATGTTCTGGTGCATTAATAACTTTAAACTCTTCAGTTCTAACATCAGTGATCATGTGTTTCTGAAGCTGCTTCAGTGCTTTTCCTAAGAATGGCGATTTCTCCGTGGGAGGCTGGGTGGTGCTAAGTTGGGCCCTCTTTACACATGGGACATGCTTAGCACAGCTTTCTTGTTGGTGAGCGTTCGCCAACATGCAAACCTGTATGTAGCAGGAAGCAGAGTGTTGGTTATGTTGGTGTAGTGACTGGCAGCACTGCAGACAAATGTTTGCCTCCTGAGCTAGCTGAAGGTCTCGCCTGCTCTGCAGGGCAGCTCCAGCAGCGCTCTGAGTAATGGCTCCATGTGGTTCCAAAGGTGTGGGCTGCCACAGAGAGCTGCATCGAGGCTAATTGTAGCTTCCAGGCCAGCCATGAGTTAGAGGGAAGAAAGCATCGTGTTTCTCTGCGAGCTGAAGGACGTCAGGAAATGCTGGGCTGGCTGTGGTTCAACCTGTATCTTCCATACAGTGTGCTACAGCTGTACAGGTACAACTTGTGCCAGCACCAAACAACTACACGGTGTACTACAACAGGACAGGGCTCAAACCCTGCTTGAGCGGGCACTGGGCAAGAGCTGCTAGCGGGAGCAGCAGCCTGAATTTGGCAGCTGAATAAATACAAAGAAGTTCTTTAGGAGTTCATTTGGCTTTCAGATTGATCAGATATCTGGCTGTTTGTGCAGGTGAAATAGGAATTTTCTGTGACCGTTGCCCAATCTTTGTAGATAACTTTGAACCCCTCCCTTTGTTGAACTAGTGTTACAGCAGTATCGCGTAAGAGAACTGAAGTTAGCTTTTTTTCTTGAAATGGAACTAGAAAATCTAAGATAAAATATTTAATCGCATTATTTACTGAGCAATCATACAAAATGAAGTTCTTGTGTTGTCTGTGTTATGTCTTTCCTTGTGTTCTGCACGGTAGCTCTGTAAATCTACAGACCTTCCAAACCAAAATCAGTATTTGATTATTGAATTGATCTTCATAGAAATCTTTTCAGACAGTTGCAGCTGTGTGCACCTTTATATTTAAAGCAAGCATTCCAGGTACAGCATCTGTCCCACTACTGGCCTCAAGGTAAACCTGGGAGGGGGAAGGCCACGGCCGTGGTGGAGCACTGTTCAGCTACAAGAGACTTCAGTTCCCAAACTTACTCCTTGGCTTTGGCTTCATGATGTAATAGCACATAAGCAGCAACTGATGGTGACTAAGAGCGATTGTTTGTAAACACCAAGCTGAAATATTTTTCAGGCAAGCCACTAAATTTATTGCCTGTATTATGAACTGATCTGAAAGTGGTATTTTTGCCAAAGTTATGAAAACTTTGCAATGTTTTAAAAACATGTTAATTTCAGTGACAGCTTTACCTTAACAAAAGATTTGTATGCATATTAGATCAAGCTGTCAGTACTGTTATGTTCTGTACCTGTGATCTCTGTAACATTTACCAACTGAGTAGCTTTATCCTGAGGCATTTTAGTAAAGCATCAGAGTGGGCAATAACATCTGTTTTAGTTTGCATGCAGAGTTTCCACTCAACTGAGTATCTAGTTAAGGAAGCTGGGAAGGGTGGCTGTGTCTTTTGAACCTGGTTGTGTGTTACCAGGGGAGGAATGGTTTGCCTGTACCAGAGTGACGTGCTGACTGGTGGAAGTGTCACGATAGAAAACTGTATGGTCGTGTAGTTAAAGTAGGACTCAGTGTTTAAATATCTTCTGGCATTCTGAAAATCTTGTGAGAGTGCAAGCTCAGAATGTAGTTCAAGTTGACAGTTCACTGATTGGATTGTGTGGTGACCTGAAGAGAAGTAATTACATGATACCTGTCCCCTGAGACACCGTGTTCTTTCATGTAATTAGTGAAACGAGAGGTTGCGTGGGTGAGTGCTGGTGCAACGTAACTGCTGCACAGTGTGTGTTACCTGTAGTGGGAGATGTTCTTAGGTGGGTACTTGGAATAACATCAGTTCATTAGGAAAGGGTGCTAGGAATAGGATTGCTAGAAACTTGAGCTGAGAAACTGTCAGGGATTATGGAATCTCCAGAGGGTGTGTGCCTCTCTGACAGCTGGACACTTAACTCTCTTTGGAGCCTTTTGTGTGACGGGGTGGTATCAGAAGCATTCGCTTTGCTGGTCTGAATTACCAAGTAGATATAGATTATAGACTTTAATATGAAGCTTACTGTCCAGAGGTTTTTTTTTTCTTCAAGCTGTTCATAAGTATGTCTTCTCTTTCTAACAGGTCACCATCAAAAGTTGGATCCTCTGTATTAAAGGTGAGTTTCTAAAAATCAATCAGATGTCAGTGTTTCTACTCAATGTAGCTGTACTGCTGTAGTCCTGGTGTTTGCACAGGAATGGTAGGCTTTCCTTGCTGTAGGGAGCAGATGTCGTGCTTGTGTCTCCTGAAGTTCCAACTTTTATTTAAGGTACATTAACATGTCTTGAAACTAACTGTATTCTAAAAAAAAAAAAATTACAAATTAATTGAGCTGTACTTAACTGCTAGACTATCCTCTTTTGGATGATTTGTGAATAGGAAGTTTCTGCAGGACTTGCTTTTTTGGTCCAGATTTATCTGAAATAGTTGACTTCACTCATTCAGTCTTCAAAATAAGAAAAATCTTCGTGTGTGTACTGCAAAAGCCTCCCCCCTAGGTCGTATGAACTATAAACACTATATTTAGCTTATTGAGGCAGCATTGCCACTTCCCACACAGGTAATTGGCATGCTGCATCTGAGCACAGCAACAGTGCTGCTGAATCTGCTGTGTGTTGAATAGGTGAGGAGTTGGAATATTGTACCAACAACGCTCATTTCTGGTCTCAGAAGGGCCAAGGGTGATACTATGCAACACTTCTACACTGAGTAAAGAAGACTCAATATTTTCTCCTGAAAAATGTAGCATTTCTGATTTGTCAGCTGTGTTAGAAACTAAGTGATAGCTCTCTGCTCTCCAGCTGCCAGCAAATCAATAATCTTTTTACAGTGGAACAGGCATCCACTATTCTGTGTTCTACTTAATATCCCTTTAATGATCAAGTATTACACGTGTAAACCTTTCAAGAAATGTAACTGTCATTCTGACTGAACTCAGTCCAGCCAAACTATAATATCTTATTGCCTGAAATGACATATTGCTCACAGCTTTTTCTTCTTTTAAGTATCTTTCTAAGTCACTGTTTTTGAAGCTGAAATGCTGGTGCCTTCTCTGATTGGTACCGTATCAGTTCCCTGAGTGTGTGACTAATGGCACAGTTTGTCTTGGAGTGGGTAAGAAATATTCCTGAGGTCCAAAGTTTAACAGGGGTGTGAGATTAACGTCAACAAAATTAGAAATTAATATACTGGGCTACTGTAGGCACTGGTTACACTTAAAATACTTAAATTGTATCTTTGAAGATAGATTTTTAGTGGTAAAATAGAACTTGTATTTAGATTAGAAAAAATTGTATGAAAGGTGGGGGAGGAGTAGATAGAGGAATTTTTTTTTTTTTAATAATTGCAG
>WBMW01004220.1:84631-199249 GCA_013396635.1 Penelope pileata
TTTTTTTAATAATTGCAGCTATCTCTGTGTGATATGCCAGGAAGGAGCAGAACAGCAATTTTGTATCTCAACTCAGGGCATCAGTCAAGATGTTTGTTTTTTTTTCCTTAACTTTTCGAGCACTTTCTGGCTTGTTTGGTAACCTAGCTCTCTGAGCCAGTCATGAGAAGTCTCTCTTTTTGTGAGACAAATGCAGGGCTGCTCCATTAGTCATGAGGACAACGTGATCTCCACAGATCTCTCCCAGCATCAAGGTTTCCATCAAATTCCCCTCTAGATATATATTTGTAGGCAATGTCATCAATAATTCACGTACACAGAAGGCACGTGATGTGCAATAGACCATACTAACTGAAGTTAAAGTTGGCTTCTGGTGAAAGCAGTAACCTTCTGTGGTATAAACAATTTGCTTTTCTGAACATAAAATTTTCAGGAATTGGTGAGTACTTTCACTCACAGCTGGGATATTTTTCAGTCCTGTTTTAAGTCTTTGTATAGATACACATACCTAATATACCCAATGTGTAATCTAATTCTGCTGTTCCTAGGGCTGCTTGTCCTGATTGGTTTAATGGTTTATTATGTGTGGTTTATAACTACTACAAAGACTTACTGCATTATTTGGCACAAAGCCCACTTTTAGTGAGTTACTTTTATCCCTTGTTTAATTGGATATGCCAAAGTGTTGATGCTGTTTGTACATTTCTAAACTATACTTCTTAAATTGCAAACTAACTTCACTCACTAGTGTAATATCCTGGTAGTCTTGATGATACATATATAAACTATAAATAGTACAGCTAGCTTTAAATATTCATGCAGTCTTTCATCCATATGTTCTGAAAATGTTCTTGTTTTTTTGCTTAAATCCAGTAATCCCACTTGTTCTGCTGCAGTTTATTTAGATTTCAGAAGGATCTACATGAAGATGACTGATAGCAAAAATAGACAGTGCTAGATATAGTTGTTGTAGTTGAAGGTAAGATTTCATGTCAGAACCGCAAAGGTATGCTTATGACCACTTGATAGACCTGCCTGACTTAGCCTGGTAATTTCTAATAATCTTTCTATTGTGAGTGGTGATAATACAGTTCTTGCATCCTTTCCCATAACCTAACAAAGAGCAAAATATTTTTATATATCTTTTCTTTGCTCCAGATTATTAAATTTGTATGTTTCTCTAAACTTTATGCTACCTTCAGTTTTATTTTAGTTGAGGCTGAAACCCCTTAAAGATACATAGGAACTTGGGATATTTATAAAATCCATAATATTTCTCCAAATAAGATGTTTGTTGTGGAGTCTGTTTCATCAGATCTCTCTAAATTACTGCAGTAGCAAGCAGAAGGTAGAACACCAAATGCTGAATTACCTTTTATTTAGTAGCATGCAGGCTGACTGTGTGCACTGGTGTGAAATAATCTTCGTATGTACTCTGCATTACTGCTGCCAGATAAATGTTTATGCAATAATGTGTGAATATGTGGCAGAATTATTTTTCTTTATGCATAATTTAATTTGTTGTAGCTGTGTATCATCTTATTGAAGAACTACTTACTACCATCTTATGCCTTTTTTCGTAGGACGTGGACAGCAAACTAAACAAAGCTGGAAGTGAAACCTTTGTACAAGAAATGAAGCAAGATGATTCAAAAGAGGTTAGTTAAATACTTCTCTGTACTTCCATCCTCACACTAGAATAATAGTAACACTAAATAATAGTATTAATCAGTCATCCTCCTAAAACTAACATAGGTTTGAATTTGTCATTTATGTTTGTGAGAATGTGCATTTAAGGGGTAAACATCAAGGTAAGTATTCTAAAAACATTTTAAGATTTGTCAGCATTGAATTATTTGTGTAATTTACAGGATCATATTTACAAGGGTGTGAGAACTTGAAGAGATGAACAGCTTTCGAGACAGAAACAGCTGTCTCAAATTAAGGAGAAATGGAAATTATTCACTTTGTTTTGTCTTTCAGATGCACCTATTTCTGCATCCAGTCTCTGGTGTCCAGAATTTTTAAACAAAATATGTTTTGTATACAATAACTCTTCAATGGAAGTGTTTTTGTGGCTGTTGTGCAAACTGACTGCTAAGTGTTCCCTCTAAGTGGCTGCTGTTTAACAGTCCAATGTTTATTTTTTTTGGGTTTTTTAGATTATTGACAGTATTATAGAAGAAAGCCAGAAGGCACAGCAACTAGATGATGATTCTTTAGCTTCTAGAGGAAAAGGACTGACTGTTCCAACTTCAGATGCAAACGCTTGGATTGCTGGAACGGGTATCATTAATAGTATTCCAGAAGTATTAGCAACTGAAGTATCGTTACAAGAAGAGCCTAGTGAACCAGTGCATCAGAGTGTGTGTGAGGACACAAAATTGGAATCTGGGAAGCTTTTGTTTACTTCTGAGGAACAGGAAACTGATAAACTAACAAAAGTAACAAATACAACTGACCATAAAACAGATGAAACTGAAGCACAAGAAGAAACATCGAAAAGTGAGGACATAACAGACCAGAAAGAGACAAATACTTTAGAACAAGTGACTTCAGATTTATCTACCAAAGACCTTCCTACAACAGAAGAAATGCCTCCAGCAAAACCACCAAGGCAGCTTACTGTGGAACCTGATATAGTTGCTAGCACAAAGAAGCCTGTTCCAGCACGGCCACCACCTCCAACAAACGTCCCTCCTCCAAGACCACCGCCACCTGCACGGCCAGCTCCACCACCCCGGAAAAAAAAGAGCGAACTGGATTTTGAAGTACAAAAACCTGTTTTAGAAGGCAAGTAATCTATTGAAATGGCTTTAGTTCTCTTGATGGTTGCTTTTTTTTTTGTGCTTTGAGTGAAGAAATGTTTAATCTTGTGATTTCAGTTTAGTTGACCTGTAAACTAGGAAAAAAAAAATCTTTCAGTTCTAACTTCTTACAGTATAAAAATAGCCTTTTGTATTCCAAGTGTTCTAATGCATGGACTTTTTTGCAGACTAACACCTTTTACCAAAATAGCTAGTTCTCAGCAAGGAGAATTGGCCACAGCGACACTGAAACTAAAAAAAAATAAATTGCTTCAGATGAAGTATCTGCAATCTCTATTAGCATAGAAATACAAGCTGTATATGAAATATGTAATTGATAAGACAGATGTAGTAATGGCAGATATAAAACAAATGAACAAAAGCTTGTCAAAGAGAGTGCTTGGGAGTTCAGCTATGATGTGAGGACTCCGTTAATCCCTGCAGCCTGTCCATGGCTATTGTTACACTCGTTTTTTGTGATGTGAATCTCTTTTCAGTTCCTCGAGAGAATTTCACAGCTGGTGGTCTTTTAACTCCGAGTGCAGTGACAGAAGGCATGCCCAAGGATTCTCAGCCTTCTTTGGATTTGGCAAGTGCAACTAGTGGAGATAAAATAGTCACTGCACAGGTATTGGGAAATGGCTTTAGGTCTAAAAATAACTGTAACATTTTCTGTGATTCCATTGTTATACTAAAGATTATGTGTTCTATGTCTGCAAAATTTCAGGAAAATGGAAAAGCAACTGATGGCCAAACAACAATTGAAGTACTTGGACCACAAAGACCCAGGTCTAATTCTGGAAGAGAGCTCACAGATGAGGTAGTCATAAATGTGGTCTGTACAGAGTGCCTTCTTGCGCTTGCTTTTTCCAGTCTGCTAAATTAATCGCAATACTCACCTGTTGCTCTTGCCCTCTGACCCACTATAAGCTGTGAACAGAGGCTCAGATAGAAGGGATGGCATACTGGCTTTGTCCATTACGGAGTTTGGGGTAGTAATGTTTAGAAGCATGAGCTGTAATAGATCTGGGATGCTGTGAGTTTATTTGTGGCTCTGTGGGCATATTGCAGGATCAATGTGAGGGAACAGTAGCAAAGTTGATGTTTTTTTTCATACACAGAAAATAGGAAAAAGCAACAAGAGAATGACTTTCCTAGTATTGAGAAATAATTTCTTCAGTTAATAGCTTCTGTTAATCCTAGTGTTGTTATCAAACTGTTGCCATTTTTTTGGGGGGGTATAACTGTGTATAGTTTACTATTGCTCAACAGATATACTTGCGTTGCTAAACAACTTTTCTGTAGTTCTTGGTAAGTTTAAATACTCTGTAGGTAAAGATTCTTTGACTGTATCTAAACTAAAGCTGCTAGAATACCTGAAAGGGCAAGTCTTCAAAATTGTTTGATTACCTATGTTTTATATTAGTATGGAATGTGTCAGGCAATGTCTGATGTCTGTATAGCTGCATTTCTGATCTATAAAGTCAATTGTTCCCCTGTGTGTAGCGGTTGGTAACGTATGCACTAACAGGCTAAGGGCAAGTTTAACTTGAGCTTTGTAAAATACAGTGCACTACAGAATTTCTCATTACTATAAATAATCTGTAAGACCAGATGATTTCTGTTTTGCATTAGTTTTTGGAGCCTAATCAAGTCCTCTTGACTTTACACCTTATTTTTTCCATAGGAAATTCTAGCAAGTGTAATGATAAAAAACCTTGATACAGGTGAAGAAATACCCTTGAGTTTGGCAGAAGAGAAGTTGCCAACAGGCATTAATCCCCTCACTTTGCATATCATGAGGAGAACTAAAGAATATGTCAGGTATGAATGATGATAGCTTTAAACTCTTTCTAGTATTGTTGCTGTCACAGCTTTTGCATACATGGTGACTATTCTTGTGCCAGTATGAGTCCCAGTCCAACTGTCTCTAATTTGCACATTTAATTCCCTGTTCTGTGTGAGGTAGGTTATTTATTGAGGCAACAGAATTGTTTACTGAATTTTTCTAATTTAACTGAAAATTCATGATAGTATCAGAATGTATGCTTGTCAGGCCTCTGAAAATTCAGCTGAACTGTAGTTGGCACTAAACGTGCTGAATATTGTCATTTCTATTCTGAATTCAAGTCCTTGAATACAAACTGTGTTTACGTTCATGCTACCTCCTCACAAACACTTCTCAGTGTTTAATTTAGTAGCCCTTGGTGCTGTGAGGATCTGCAGTCAGTATAGTTACTACTGTGAGATTTTTCTGCTCTCTGCAGAGCTTTAGGCTCTTCTGGTGTTTAAAAATGAACCTGTTTGTAAAATTCAGCTTGAAAAAAGAGCAACATCTAGATTGACGTAAATTCCTGATCATCAAGAAACTGGATTTTGTCTGAGGCCTAGATTTATGTGCATTACAAATCAGACAATTTTTTTAGGGTTTTTTTTTTTTTTGCATTGCTATATTACTCAGAAGTTCACTTCTGTAGAACTGCGTCTTTGGCATTGAGGGAATATATGTGGTTTTGGTATCAAGATTCCTAAGAAATGAAAGATCTGTTTTCTCATTTGGTTAACTCTGTGTCCACGTATTTCCAATACACGATGTGAGGAAACGAAGTGTGATCCTAAAATGCAGATCCTACTTCACTGTTAGTAAAGTACTGTTAGTTTCACTCAGTTCAGATATAGTAAGATCTGGTACTAAACAACAACTTCTGTATTTCCTAGCAACGATGCAGCACAGTCTGATGATGAAGACAAAATGCAGACACAGCAGACAGATACTGATGGAGGGAGGTTAAAGCAGAAAACGTAAGATGCTATTTCATGGCCCTATGAAGAAATGTCAAGTTTCATTTTAAGCTGAAAATCCCCTTCTGACTTCCAAACAAGTTATCTTTTAAGTACAAGTGAAATTACAAATGCCTATTTCTCTGCAGTTAAACTAAAGGATACATGACTGCTGGCAAATTAAATGCTTATTTTTAGAAGCAGTAATGGACAACAATAATACTATATTTCAAACCAAAGCTATTAATTCATACTAGTAAAAAAATAAGAATTTGCCTGTATTTTGTTGAATAAGTGCCCTTGCTTTTTAAGGACCCAGCTGAAAAAATTCCTTGGCAAATCTGTGAAGCGAGCGAAGCACCTTGCTGAAGAATATGGCGAACGCGCTGTAAATAAAGTCAAGAGTGTTCGAGATGAAGGTCAGTGACATGATTTCTGCACCTGACTCCTCACCCCCCAGAAAGGTCTGTTTATCCTTGGGCTTCTTGAAATCAAAGCTGGCTGAGGGGATGTATACTGCTTTATGCTACCAGAGTGCAGTTGGCTTCTTCAAGTTTGTAGCTTGGTAGGCGTTCTGAGCTTATCAGGTTACAAGGATGAATTTGTTTATAGTAGTTGTTGACAGACCTTTTTAGCTAAGCCAGTTGAATAGTATAACTTTTGTTATGCTGTTAGAAAGCTGTCTGGATATGAAAACAATCTTTTTTGAAAAGTTATTCCAGCAAAGTTAGAAGTTAGGATTGCCTTTGTTACTTTAGTAAAATTAAGATGGCTTTCTGACAACCAATGCCATATTCTTATACAGCTGAAGCTCCTAGCTGAAGTTCTTGTGAAAACAAACTGAATTCTCCCTTTGTTTCACCAGTTTTTCAGACATGTATCTAGTACTTCACTAAGCCAGTCTAACCACAGCCTAAGTGCCATTGAACTTCAGCATAGTGTGTTGCCACTGGCTTTTTCCCCAACTTTTCTGCAATTTTCATGCTTCAATGGGCAAACCAACAGGCCATTTTGGCATATTGTCAGAAGAAACCAATACAATTAAATGGGTAATTTTCAGCATACATTAAATGCACAGAAATTAAGTGCAGCTTGTGCTGAGTGCAAAACCTGGTGCAAGGAACAAGGCAGAACAAAAATTGATGGCAATTCCGTTGAGTGTTTGGATTTACTGCAACCTAAAATTGTGTAGGTGTATTTTTAGACCTTGATGCAACAGAGTTTTGCTTTAAGACCTTAAAACTCTCTCTTAAAAATTTCTAATTCAAGACTGATCAGCTACCAAAATGTATTGGCACAAATGCTTGCTAGTAGAAAATGTGCTGCAATATGTACTTCTGAATTTGTGTTCCTTCTAGTCTTCCATACAGATCAAGATGATCCTTCTTCCAGTGATGATGAAGGGATGCCATATACAAGACCAGTTAAGTTCAAAGCAGCACATGGCTTCAAGGGACCTTATGATTTTGAGCAAATTAAAGTTGTTCAGGACCTCAGTGGAGAGCATATGGTACGTCTTAAATTTCATCTGTGGTTTTGCTCTATCTGTTCATCCTGAAGTTCAACTTTTACACTTTATCTGCTTGATGACCTTCAAAAACGACCCTCAGATTTCTTCTTGAGGAGCAGTTCCATTCTCTAAAAGTAATATTCTGGCAAGAAATGAAAAATTGAGTGGTTCGATCAATTTTCAGGGAAAAAAAGGTAGCTGCACATACTCAGACATGAGGGATTCTCCAAAATGTTTCCTCAAAAGAGTTTGTGTGAGTGGCACTTGATTTCCTGGTTCCTGCAGTTAGAAACTTAGGCCAAGGTAGGCTATGAGCCACTAACAGAAGTGAGCACGGAGCAGCAAGTTTGACCCAGTTAGCAGCAACTAAACTAATGTGTGTATTAGAAATATAAACATAATTATAGAACTGAAATACTGGATGAGTTCTGCAGGCAAAAGTGGGGAGAGATTAATGGGGTATGTGGATTGGAATGGTAAGGAGGGAAGAGACTGGGATGTGATATTTCCAAAGAGGCAGCTATGGAGAGTGAGACAGCAAAACTTCCCATCCATCGCTGTCTGTAGTGTGTGGACTTCCCTGTGGAGTCTAAAATGCATTCTAGTCTTTGACTCCCCCCATTATTTTGCTGATAGCAGCTGTGTGACAACAATTGAAGCTGTCTCTCATCTTTAAGTGTGAGGCTAAGAATAATGACCTATAGCAGTCAATTTGACACAAGTGTTCAAGCTTGTCCTCCAAAGGTAACATTTCCAATCCTGAAGGTAATGCATCTGTGTTAGTTCCCATCAAGCCAGTAGTTGACTTCTTAAAATCAAGAAAATTCCCCAAAAGCATCCTGAAAGGGAGCTAGGTTGGTATGGTCAATTACCTAATAGTGGCTCATTAAATAGAGAGGAGGAGATGGAATGTTGCTTGTGTGGTACTATGTTCTTATTGATTGACTTTTTGGACTTTGCATTCCATAAAGAATTGTTGTTACAGGTTTTGCAAAATCCTCATTTAATATGTTTACACAGTGCTTGTTTTGGGTGCTGGAATTGATGTAAACAAGCATGATTTCTGCAAGGAGAAAAAAATAACATGATATCACAGCTTGTACTAAATACAAGTATTTGCCAGTTGCACAAATCAGCCGTGCCCTGCTGACCACTAGGAAGAATACCAGTTTTATGTAGAATGCCATAGTGGCGTTGAGCTCCCTTAATTCCCCTCTTCTGCAGAAACCTGCCCTGTATGCTCTATTTTCAAACTTTTTATGAAGCATGTTACACTATCCACCAGTTTTAACCATTACCTTTCCGTGCCTTGATCTGCAATTTATTTTATTTGTGGTATCTTGTCTATGTCCTAAATCACATCAGATGACATTATAGAAAGCCTTTTTTGTACGGACAGGGAACTTCACATTGCTTAAATCATGATCTCTTTATTTTGACAGGGTGCTGTTTGGACAATGAAATTCTCTCACTGCGGTCGATTACTTGCATCTGCAGGACAGGACAATGTAGTGAGAATATGGGTTTTAAAAAATGCTTTTGACTACTTCAATAATATGCGAATGAAATACAACACAGAAGGTATTGTTCCATATATCACTAGAGTTCTAAACCATTAGAAATTATAAGTATGTAGGAACATGGAGTTGATCATGGAGTTTCTGCTTCTGTTCTAGGCCGCGTCTCTCCTTCCCCATCTCAAGAGAGTCTGAATTCTTCAAAGTCTGATACTGATGCAGGGGTATGTACACAAGATTTCGAGAGAGGAAAAGGTGGGGGGGGTGTTTGCACTATTCTGTAATGCCAGATCTTCAGTGCTGGTTTACCCAAACACATTTTAAAGAGCTCTTGGCCCGAGGCATGGACAAAAAGTTTTATCAATGTTCTTTGGTCAAATTCTCTTATCCCATGTGTATGAGATGCAAGCAAGAAACGGTCACTAAACTTGAATATGTTTTGAAACCTGCATAGCTTCACTGTGGCCTTGTTCAAGTTAACTCATCTCCCAGAGTAGATTTCTGAAAGAAATACTGAAGGGGAAAAAACACTATTGAATTTCCTGGCCTAGTGTTTTGCCTCTGAGCATTGTTACGGTTAACATCTGACTTGATGTTGTCTTTTCTGAGAAAGGCCCAAGCTGAACAATAGAATACTCAGAAGGGTGTTAAAACATGATGTTGTTTACACGTCTGTAGAGAATAAAATGGAACATTACAGACTGGAAGCGTTAAGACATTGTTACCTGTAGAGTGTTCAGATACTTTCATAAACTTGCCGTTAAAATCCATGTATTCAGGTTTTTTTCTGTTTTCAGTAGTGTAAGAGACAGATGATAAAACTGGGCTTTAATTGAAGATTTTTAGCAGTAGTATTATTTAATGTGCACTGTTTTGGGGGGGGTGGGGGCGCAGTGGAATCTTTTCTTACCCTTAGGTAAGTGAATATGACACATCCACCAGATGTGTTGTTTAAAGTTGGTTTTTACATGAGAGCTTTTGTATAGGAACTTCTAGTTTTGTTTTGCACCTATCTATTCTGAAAGGCCCTTTTGTTGGGAAGTTAGCATTATTGATGTGCATTAGGAACACCGAAGCTTTAACTCATAATTTGTTATATGAAATGGAAAAAAAAAAAAACCTGAACTGCAGTTTTCATGTTCAGTGTACTTTGTTCCAAAAGCTTATCTTCTACTGTTTGCTTAAATTGCTGTCAAGCTTTTCCTGTTGAATAAAAGCTGTGTTGATGAACAATGTAGAGCTACTTGGCTTTGACATTTCGAGATAATATTTCACAGCCCATTTGTACTTTAAAATTACTTTATTTATTAGTACAATGTTGTTTAAGAGTTCTTCAAACTGGTATGAGCTGTGTACTTCTTGTAAGCAGTAATTGCGTTATTTTAATTTTTCCAGCTGACATTTTCTAATGTTTCTATACACTTATCTGACAGATTTGCAGTGGAGTTGATGAAGACCCAGATGATAAAAATGCCCCGTTTCGTCAGCGACCGTTTTGCAAATACAAAGGGCATACAGCAGATCTTCTTGATCTTTCCTGGTCTAAAGTAAGGCAACGTAATACAGACTGCACATTTCTCCTGTATTTTCATTGTTTTCTTTTGTCAAATGCCATTGGAACTATATATCTAAACAATATGAAACAATCATTGAATTTAAGAGGTAGGATTTGCAGAAACATCACTTATTCCATCTGAAATAGCTGGGATAAAACGAACAAACTTTTTTGGGCTTCTCTAATTAAGTCTTTAAAAAAACCCAAGCTAGTAACAATTATATGTTTGGTGATTTGATACTAAAGTAAGTTAAAATGTTCAGAGTTGGAGGAAAGAAATTTATGCTGAGCTGTTATGTAATTTCTGTTTTATGGTGTTGACTGCATTTCTTCTGTATACTTCACTGTTTTTGTGCTAAGTGTACAGATTCTGCAGGTACTGGAAAAATACGTATTGAAAATAGAGAATTGCCTTAACTTTCAAAATGTTTCATGTAAAGCTAATTTGGGTAATTCTCCTTGTTGGAAGTCAGTTGTCATTTTGTTTAAGAATACAGTCTGGTTGAAAGATCTTTGGAGAGGTTCTCACCTCTTCTCTGTAGCCTGTTGTGCTGATTTTCTCTGAGCTACTTTTCCAAGTACTCATTTCAGTTGAGACCCTTCCAGAAAGAATTTTGTGGCTGAGCATTGGTGTTCTGGGCTTAAGGAAAATACCGATCAGTAATGATGATTTTTATAAAACATTTCTATCTGAAATCATGTTGAATTTCATGGCAACAGAGAAATCAATGAGACTTGCTTCTGTTAGCATTCAGGATACCGCATTTAAAGAAATTTGATTCCTGAAGATTTCCCTTTCCTGAAAAATTCTTTCTTTAGCCACTGAAGTTGAGTGTTTCGAATAGACAGGGTTTTTTTTGTATTTACATCTGAGACTAAGCAGTCCCATCAGTGTGCTGTTGTTTAAAGAAGTTTCAAAAATCTTTCCTACAGTCCCACCCAAATTTCTTCAGTAACGGGAGAAAACAAAGCCCACAAACATTTATTTTATAGTACATGACAGAGGTAGTCAGTACCCTAAAAATGTGCTAAAAAAAATAGTAGCATCTCAGTAAGTCACATCACTTAGTGAAATGGTGTTAAATGAAAACAGGTAAATATATTCATCAGTGATCAAGCACTAGAGCTTTGAGTTGATGCTTTTTGTAGTTGCAAGAAAGCATATTCGAAGCACTTTAATCCAAGTAAAAATACATATTGTCAGATTGCTCCTCTATTTTCTGTTACTTTTGTGCCTATTAGTAACCATGGAATTCTGGTACTCCACAGAATTACTTCTTGCTTTCTTCTTCTATGGACAAAACTGTCCGATTATGGCACATATCAAGAAGAGAATGCCTCTGCTGTTTCCAGCATATAGACTTTGTCACTGCTATAGCATTCCATCCAAGGGTAAGTGTAATTGTCCTGTTTCTTCTAGAGGCAGAATTTGAGAAAAGTCTTCCCCCTTTATTTTTGATTTTAAAAACACACTGAATGGTAGTTTGTGCAGTTTGAAAGTATCCCATTGGATAATATTCCAGAACAGTGTGTCCTATACTGAAGTGGAGGAACTTTGAGCATTCCATGAACAACATTCTCATATGTAACTGGTAGATGCATTAGGAACTCTGAAAGGACCTTTCAGCTGACAGGGTTAGTATTTTTCTAACATGTTCAGAGGATAAAAAGTAATTGTAGTTCAACAATTCTCTAGCTTGAGGTACTTTGTACTGCATATGCACAATCTTGTCAAAAATCTCTACAAAATTAAACTCAATTTACTGGTACCTTTAACGTCTTTTCGGTCGTCTTAAGCTTTATAATCAACTAATGTAGGAGATTCTGCAGAGAAGTTATTTGGAAAGGGTTTAAGGAAATAGTTCAGGGCATACTTACAGCACAAGCAGTGATTAACATGGTGTATCCTTTCAGGATGACAGGTACTTTTTAAGTGGTTCATTGGATGGGAAACTCCGACTCTGGAACATTCCTGACAAAAAAGTGGCATTGTGGAATGAAGTAGATGGGCAGACAAAATTGATTACAGCTGCCAACTTCTGTCAGAATGGCAAATATGCAGTAATAGGCACATACGATGGAAGATGCATCTTCTATGACACAGAGGTAAAAAAAAAAAAAAATTCTTTTGAGGCTGTTTTCTTATCTTACAGAATAAATGGATTTAAAAGCCACACTTATTATTTATCAAGAAACAAACCTGTTAGAACTTGAAGCAAAATAGTTCTAAACTGAAGGTTTTATACAATTATTTCAAATCAGGATAAATTTTCATTTCTTTCCAGCACTTGAAGTACCATACACAAATACACGTGCGTTCTACCAGAGGTCGAAATAGAGTTGGAAGAAAAATTACTGGCATTGAACCCTTGCCTGGGGAAAATAAGGTACTGTCTTTCAGTGCAACTTTGGCTCAGTACTGGAGTCTTGCATTTGTATTTAATGCTCGTTAGGTTTGTTTTCTTTGCTCAGCTAAGCATTGTTTGCCATAACTGACTTAAATCAGGATTCGTTTAACATTCCTAAAATGAAATCACTCTTTTCTATTTTGGACTGCAGAGTACTGAATAGTGGTAAAATAGATATATATATTTAATGATATTCTGCTCTGATTAACGTAAAGCTGAGAAAATGTTCATAAATTAGATGGCTTTCAGTGAAAATTTATTTGGCATAGCTAACCTCTCCAAATTTAATATTAATTTGGAAACGTTCTTCATATAGAAGCTGAAAAAATACTGAAAGCTTAAAGCTGTTATTCAAACCAAGTCTACTCTGTTCCTCAGAATCAGTCCTTTTGCTTAGCTTCAGTCTAAACTGAAGTCTGATGTTGAAAGGGTCAAATTCTTATTAGATGCAGAACGTGCTGATGAGTATCAGTCATAATCTAAAGCTGGAGATCTTCTCACTAGTATATAAGGCTTCAGGTGTGGTTGGGGGTCAACAGCTGGCTCTGTTAGAGCAGTAGATTACCAGCTGCTACCCCTTGTATTGTTCTCTTATCAATGTCGCAGAAATGACTTCATTCCAAAGACATACAAAATTTAGAAATTGTTAGTACTTTTGAGTTTGCATCAAATACTGTGTTGACACATTAAATGGTTTAGTGGAACACAACTCAGCATGAACTCTCTTAAAAACAAATAGGAAGTTCTGTAATACAATGATGATGTTCCAAGGGTTGTCACAATTCTGATCCATAAATTGATTAGGTAGGTAGGAGTCAGTACCATGGTCTTTCCCGAGCATTATCCTGAGATTTACTGCTAACCTGCAGTCTGCTCTGCTTCTCAAGTACCAGGAAGGGGCTATAAATGCCCTTACTCATTTTGATGAACCTTTTCAGGCCTCTCTTTCCTTATAAGTGCATTGAAACTTCTGATCTGAAAAATGTGAAAAGAAACCGAACTTGGTTTATGGAGGAAACTGAGGCTATTTAGTCTAGAGAAAGGAGGCTGAGGGGAGACCTCATTGCTCTCTACAGCTACCTGAAAAGAGGTTGTAGCAAGGTGGGTGTCAGTCTCTTTTCTCAGGTAACAAGTGATAGGATGTGAGGAAATGGCCTCAGGTTGTGCCAGGGATGGTTTAGATCAAATATTGAGAAGTATTTCTTCACAGAAAAGGTAGTTAGGCATTGGAACAGACTGCCCAGGGAAGTGATGGAGTCACCATCCCTGGAGTTATTTGAGAGATGTATGGGTGTGGTGCTTAGGGGACACGGTTTAGTGATGGACTTGTCAGTGTTAGTTTGGTGGTTGGACTTGATGATCTTAAGGGTGTTTTCCACCCTACATGATTCTATGATTCACAGTGATTAAGTAAAGCTTGATTTGCTTATGAGGAAGACAATGGTCTTGAAATTGTACTTGGTGATTGGAAGGTCGTGTGTGACCAGAAATTTGCCCTACTGAAACAGCTCCTATATTATTGTGGAATGTGTTAAAAATTTCCTTTGTAAATTGATGTCTGTTTTTTGAGCCCACATTTTACTTCAGTAAAGAGCATCTGTTCCAGTTCAGAGCAGTCAAGGATGATCTTGACAGTGAAGTTGTCATCTGTCCATTTTGAAAGATTACTAAAAAAGAAAATGTCATATCCTAAATCTTGTTCTGTTTCTTTGGGTCTATTCTTTGCCTATGTCATGTAACAAAAGAACTGGGAATTCTTACTGTTGAAATGAACTCTGTTGCTCCCTCTTGGGCATGCTAACAGTTTCTGTTTCTAAATTTTCGTTCTTTTCTTTTCTAGATACTGGTGACATCAAATGATTCCAGAATCAGATTGTATGACCTAAGAGATCTGTCTTTATCTATGAAATATAAAGGCTACGTCAACAGCAGCAGCCAAATTAAAGCTAGCTTTAGGTAAGACAGTATTACAGCTTGGTAGTTGTTGAATTTTGGAGATACTGTGGAAGAAGTACAGAAGCTTTTGAATAGTCTGTATGCGGTGGTATGAAACTGAGCCTCTGAAATGTCTCTTAGCTCATAATACAAAGGTAACTGAAGACTGATTCTACGATACAATTCTATGAATTGTGAACTTAGCCTGACTGCACTTGTAAAAGTGCGACTCTTCTGAAGAGCTATTGTAACACTTACTTGAACATCCAATAAAAGTAATGTTTTTCCTTCTTTATATCTTTAGTCACGACTTTACATACATTGTAAGTGGTTCAGAAGATAAATATGTTTATATTTGGAGTACCTACCATGACTTGAGCAAGTTTACATCTGTAAGAAGAGACCGGAATGACTTCTGGGAAGGCATTAAAGGTAAAAAGTCAATTTTTGATTTTATCAGAGATTGCAAAAAATACATATTTTTGTCCTCCAGTTTTTATTTGCTCAGCAGTACTATTCATTTAGTCTGAACAAATTATTAACATTGAAAAGTAAGATGCATTGTAATTTGTGAGTTTTTAATAAGTGAACTCTGTCGGAAAACTATCCTTAAAGAGACTGATGCATGAGACTGGGATGCATGATTGAGATGGCAGGAGATGATGTAGCTTGGAGGTTTTCCAGCTTCAGTCAGATTCTGAATGAATGCAATGTTTCACTGGCAGAGCTGAGTTGTATGAAGTATATAATCAAAATGTTTATCAGCCCTTAGGTCCCTTACGGAAAAGTGACTTTGAAAACAAATGCAAGCATTTTTTATTTTTTATTTTTTTAAAATCCTGTAAGGATAGAAAAAGAGCAACTTTCCTCTATTTATCCACCCCTACCACCACTGAGTAGACAGTTTTTTTGGGAAATGTGGGACAATGTTTGTATTGAATGTGCTCTGGAGCTCTTGCCAGTTACTTTTGGGCACTTGCAGGAGCTTCTGAGATCCTCAACCTTGTCAAACAATGACAATTGCTCCTTGATTTATGAGTTTACTTGGTGCCACTGTCACTGGGATTCTTGGATATTTACTAAAATTTATGCCTGCTATTGTTGTAAAATTAACAACTTCCTGAAAGAAGGTAATCAAAACTGCATTGTCTTTCTGAAGCGCACAATGCAGTGGTCACATCTGCGATTTTTGCTCCCAATCCTGGCTTGATGGTGTCACTGGAAACATCTGATAAGCAAGAAGCTGAAAGTAAAGGAGAAGATTGTGAAACAGCAGATACCATTCCCTCTGGTAGGTGTTTAAGATGACCTCTGCTTTATACTATGGTATGAGAAGGAAAAGATTATGAAGAATATTTTCAATTTGGGAGGGAGGTTTCTTTTGGGAGAAAAGTCCTTGCAGGGATGGATGTTCCTGCCGTGCCAGTAGAACAATTTGGAAGCTATTGCATTCTTAAAATAACAGAGAATGTGAAGTGAGGGGCATAGCTGTTGCCCTGTGTACTTCAGGAGTATTCTTATTACACTTGAGCTATTCTGAGGTGCAGCTTTAGCTCGTATATAATGTAAAAGTCTCTTTCCTAGAAATGCAGATGTTTCTTGAAGAAACGGTTAGATAACAAGAATGTGATGAAGAAAGAGGGGTGTCACACTGATTCTTTTAATAAGCTTGAATTTTTTTTTAAAGAAATAACAGATTATCCTCTTTCCTTAAGGAGCACTGAAGACAGATCACACAGAAGTGCTTTTATCGGCTGACTTCACTGGAGCAATCAAAGTCTTCATTAACAAAAAGAAATGTCTATCTTAATTGTTTTGCAACTGACAGCATAAAGCTATGGTACTGTGGGATTACAATTCCATAAATAATGTGGGCAAAAGCAAAGTATCTAATATAATAATGTTACAGGCTGATTTATTTTTAAAATCTTTATTTTAAGGCTACTCAAATATTGGATTCTTGGAAAGCAGTGTCTACCTATTAACACTTGGGCTTGTAGAATAGAGAGGAACGTGTAAGAATAATCCTGTCAAACATTAGACTCTAAACTTTCTGAAAAGATATATTTTGCAATGTAGTTGTGAACCTGCACAGGTTTCTGCACGAGAATGTGTTCACACATGTGTGTGCCTTTTGGTTACATGCACTAATTTGAATCTACATCAAGAAGATTTTGGTGGTTCTTGTGGCCACTAGATGTCAGGAGTGGGGGGTGGGAAGGATGGAGGGATGGCTGAAAAAATGCTGAATGATTTAGTCTGATCTTTGCACAAAATTCCGTTTGAGAAAGATCTTGAATTTGTAGTAGCTATTGTTCAGAATTTTAAGTTATGCAAGTTTTTGATGGGTCAGCAACCATGTGTAAATGTTTTTATAAATTTCTCAACTTCAGGACGTGAAATTTTTTTGTTGTCTTTTAATTGTTGTGGACTTTAGATTCCTTTCTTATATATAATTTTTTGCACACTGGAGCACAATACTTGTGTAAAAAATTCTCTCATTCCTTGTTCACGGGCACCAGGATATATTCACCTTCCAGATAAAATTAAGCTGCATTAGAAAGTTCTTATATTTTACAACTATGTAAAATAAACTGTTTACATTTTTTAAGCATTGTAGCTTAAAGTTTTAAGTTCTTCTTTGTTTGTTTAGTGCCACTGAATTTTGGAAGTCTTTGTAAATATTCATATAAAACACCTATGAAGTAACATTCTGGGCATCCTAACCCATGAAATGTTATTGATGGTCAAATGTTTCAGAGAAGAAAATGTATCATTAAACTTGGTCACGTACTTGGAAATTGTTGCTTCTTTTCCATTTTGATTCATAAATTTGCCTTTTGTCTAAATAGTTTTGGCTTCTTTCTTGCATGCACTTGTTTCTTCTGAGTTCTGCTGTGCCTGATCTTGTCACTTTAACAGCTTTATTTCTGAAATAATGGGGAATGGGTCACTGGAATCTGGATATTGAGCAGTATTAAGGGTAGTTATACAAAAACTTAGTGTAAGGCAGAGACTTCAGAAGCGTGTCCTTCCCAGCAGTGGAAGAATGATGACATGGAAAGTTAGGAATTGGGTCTCTCTCTTCTTTTTTTGCTCAGGTGAATTTGACTATGACTCTATGTAGTATTGTCTTGAACATGAAAGGGAGTTGCAAGGGATGTATTGTCTGACAAAATAAATACAAAAAAAAATGCTACATGCTGTAGAAACTTTGCAGTTGACACACTTGGAGTAAGTATAACTTGCAGACTTGAACATACCTGTATATAGGGGACAAAAGCAAACTCTGGAGATTTTGTTCCTTTCACCTCTGTCAACTCAGCAGAGCTCAGGAGATGACACAAAAACACAAGTTGACAGAGGTGAGGAGATGGCTTGTGACTCCAAAAATGAGTTTCTGTACTAGGTTATATATGTGGAAAAAGAAATTACAGTCTTCTAAGGGCCTGCTTAACCTTTCGTTCTTTAACAGAAGCTGTTGACATCCATGTAATCAAAAATCCACTTATAAAATACAGTTGAGGATTCCCAAAAGACAGAAGTGAGGAATTGCCATTGTACAAGGCCTTGGTGCAGGAGATGTCTGAATTAACTACTTCCCAGGAATCCATAAATTGAGCTGACTGTAGTGTCATAGATCGCCCAAACTCTTCCCTTCAAGACCTAATTCCCTCTGCAATTGGCTCTTGTCAGCTAGTTCTGGCAGCAAGCAGCTATGATTGGAAACTAAGTTGTTTCTCTACTACCTTTGTCTCTTGAGTGCTGGGCATGGAGCCCAGTGCATGTGCAGAGAACAAAAACAACTGTTCAAGTGGATGAATAATGCTAAAATTGGATCTTTGAATGCTACACAAGTCAGGTTTTGCCGTGTTGTAAAGAGGAGAGGGATTGGTTTTTTGGTTGGTGTTTATTTTTTAGCCAGATCCAGCCACTTACATGATTCTAAAATTATTGAATATAAGAACATCTTATAGACGTGGCAAAGTCTATTTGTCAGGTATAGACTGTCAGGCACAGGGAAAGCTTCTGTATGCTTTTTTGGACTGTCATTTGCAGTTTGCTGCACAGATGTTCAAGGAAATGTGGGAAACAGCCCACTCTTCAAACTTGATTTAAGAGAAACTAGAGAGCAGAAGTGGATGTTAAGTTGCTCTCTTCTGAAAAATTTGCATGCTGCTTTTGGCTGCAATATCAAATAATGCAAATTTATCTGCGTTTTGGCGATGTCTGTTTTCTATATATTTTCCCACTAATTATAGATAAGTAGTTGTTTGAGATCTGCATGTAAGCACTTTGATTTTGCTTCATTCTGTGAATGGGGGAACAAACTGGAAGGCTGTAGGGAACTGTTGACTAATTCTCAGTACGTGATACTGGAGCTGTGATTCCACGTTCTAGTGGATACAGCTACTAGCAGCTTTCTTAGTATTTTCCTAATAGCAGTGGCCTGCTGCCAGGATGCTAAGGCAGCTTTTCAGTTCACATGATTAGAAAATGGTCATTTCTGTATGTGCTTTAATGACAGTAATTCAGGCTTCTGTGTGGAAGTCAGATCAGAATATAATACAAAGTATATGGAGCACATAAAACTATTGAATCTTGACTCCCCTTACCTCCGCTGTCTGGGTGCACAGAAAACCTGAAGCAGTGTTTGGACTCGGTGTTTCCCTGTTTGAGGAGCTGTGGCTGTGTAATCATGGGTGAGTCAGCAGAGGGCAGCCCTTGAACAGCAAGGCTTCATAGCCCAAATTAAGCATCAAGGTACTGCTGCACAGCTGGAGCATGCTCCTTTCACAGGTGCAGAAGAGCCAATAATAAGCAGTTTCTTACTGACAGTCCCATTGACATAGTCAGCATTGAGTGACATGAGTCAATAGAATGGATGGCACACGAGGAGTAACAGCAGTAGCTAAGATCTGCTAAACCCTGGTTGGGGACAGAGTCCAGATTGTGCTGTTCTTGCTATATCCAGCTTTGCATGGTCTTCATAACAGTGCTCGTGCTATAACTGGGCTTCTCCTGGAGAGCCAGGTGTGCTGGCTGGCCTGTGTGTAGTTAGGGAGCAGCATCTAAACAGATTACACAAATAGTTTTTGCTGTTCTTGCTTGATAAAAGGTATGCTATACAGCAAGCATTAAAGAATTCTTCACTTCAAGACCTGCAGCAGTCTGTCCTTGGCTTTGTTATCAAGAGAGGTAAATGTGCACGTGTGATTAAAAGGCCACATCCTTTTTCTTATTTTCAGTCTTGAACCACTTGAAATGCACTGAAGTACCACAACTTTACCTCACAGATATTGTGAAGCTAGAAAACTGAAGAGGTAAAGGTATCCATAACCCTCTCCCTCCCAGCAAAAAAATCGTGCCTGGATCTGGGTTACTGAATCCTGCTGGCTCACTGCAGGAATGCAGGCTCCTGTCCAATGAAGTGAAGCAATGGGATTAATCACCTACTTACGGTTAATCACTTAGTTAAGTGTTTTCCTGGGATAGGCCCACTGGAAGGTGATAAATAGGCCCACGGATAAACAGTGAAGGCAGTGTGAAACAGGATTATTTCCTAATGATATTACATCTCTTGTACCTTGGATGGCTTGTGAAAAATGAAATCCTGAGCCTGCCTCTAACCCTCCAGCCTTACCAAGAGGTTTTCAGAGATGGTCCAGCAGTCCCATGTATAGGGTCCCAGATCTTATATCAACATCAGCTGCAGACTGGTGGACGTTGTCTTCCACGTTACAGTGCTGCCACTAAGTGGGAAAGATCTTGAAATTGGTCTAACACCATGTTCTTTGCAAATCTTGTTTTCCTGTATTCTGTGCTGCCCACCAGATGTGGGGGAGGAACCACCAGGAGAGCTGTTTCACCCCTGTTGGCCATATACCTTCCAGTGTGCTTCCTCACTGTTTGCTGTGAGCTGGTGCTGCTGCTCACCCTCTGCTCACCCTCTGGTGGCTTCGGAAACTGGAAAGGATGTGGTTAAGATTTTAACCTTCTAGAAGTCACGTGAAGAGGTGCATCTTTTGCTGTTACCTTGGGTTGCCTGTCTACACCATTTTCTTTGGGAACATTCAGATGAGAAGGTGGTTTGTAGCGTGGCTTCATCCCTCCCTTCCCTTTCAGATCTCCTCGTTGGCTGCTGGCTGAAGCAGCCTGGATGTCTCTTCACCTACACCCTGATACTGTGGGCTTTCACCATCAGCACATAATGCAAAGCACTGAAATCCTTTGTGTTTTCTGATATATCATTAGTTCTGTGCTTGCTCTAAGGATGTTTCAGGGATGTTTTTTTTTTAAAGCCAATAGTCAAAAGCCTGCTACAGGCTGGAGGTAGTTTTGGATCAGCCGTGAGTTCCCTTCTGTCACTGAACTCCATGTTGAAGGGGCTCCACTTCTGTGTGTGTGCTGACATTTATGCCTTACTGAAATTTCCTTTGGGGTTGGGTAGGTCATAAAGCCTAGCCAGTAGCAGAGCGTACTTCTGCATCCTGGCTGTTGAATTTGCCTCTTTCCTCAGAAAGGGGAGTTCCCTTTCTGACCTTGCTGAGTAGAGAGAGACAGATAAGCAGGAAGAGCTGCCTGTCTTACAGTCAGCCTCAGCCTGCAGCAGAGACTGTTTCTTCAGAGAAACTTGCGTTCAGTGTAGTTCCTGTGCTCTTAGTAAATGCACGTATCTGGGAATAGGGCAGCCAATCCATCAGCTGTAGCCCATCAGCTGGAGAGCCTGGTGTTCAGTGCTCTTCCTTGAATCTGCTGAAAGCAAATGAGAGGCTGCAGCTGCTGACACAGCAGAAGGCAGCAGTCTGGGCATCTTAAGAAATGCACTAAAAAGAAGAAGAATTTTAACTAAACTGTGCTTTGAAAAATGTAAATGGAAGTGATTTCAATGATGACTGTATTTTGCAAAAAGGCCTACGTTTTCTGTCCTTTCCTTGGAACAGAACAACCCTTGAAGCTCTAGCTCCAATGAAGAGGTGAAAATGTTAGCACAGCTGAGGCTGCAAGTTCCCTATGGCACACTGAGTCAAGAAAGTTTGGCTCTCTGAGGCAGTGCAATTCCTCAGCAGCTCCCAAAACCCACTGCATGTTTCTGTGTCCCTTTGTTATGCTAAACCATCCCTGGCCTGCCTTCCTCCTGCAAAAGGAGATGAGAGCCCCAAGCCTCGCAGCCTGGTGCTGCTCTTGGCGTAGTGATGCTGTGGCTGCTGTTATCTTGCCCCAGTACTCCTTGTGCTTGAGACTCTTATTCTGATGTTCAGTCTTCCTGAAATGTTCAGAGCTTTCTGCGTGTTATTTTCACATCACGTGTCCTTCCCATTGCTTCTGTTTTCCTTCTGTTTTCATGCTTAGCTCCAAAAAACAGCCTCGCTGTTCGCTAGTCTTCCTTGGCTTCTTAGCTCAGCTGAGTGGGATGCAGATGTGCAGCTGATCGGACGCGGCCCCTCGCTGGCACTGCACCAAGCTCATAACCTTACTGGGACCTTCTTGCCTCTGACTGCGTAAACAAGGGGTGGGTACTCTAGGGAGGATTTTATTTCCTGTCAAGTGACCCATTGCAGCGTTCTTCTCAGCCCCTTGGCAAACACTTGTTCTCAGAGCTCTTCCTAATCTAGCAAACCGAAGGCAGAAAATGGCACTGCTGCTAGTGCTGGTGCTGCCAGTGGTGGTGTGCTGGCTCTGGCTCGCCCGTGGTGCCCAGGCTGCTCCGAGGGGCCACGGGGCTCCGTCCTGCAGGCAGGGTGAGCAGGGCTGCCCTGTTCTGGGACACGCAGCCATACAAACACCAGTGAAATCACTGCAAGGACGCCCATGGGTGCAGCGATGAGGAAGTGAACCTCAGTGCTGTGCAGCTGGAAGTGTTTGTCACAAAGCTTTTTGCTTCTTTAGAAGTAATTTAGACAGATTTGGAAAAGCCTTAAGGAAGGATATTTGTGAAAATGCTAATTCTGCAGCTACTAAGCCCCTTCCTTTTCTGTCCCTCATCTATAAGCTTCTGGATTTGTTTTGCCCCTGGTGTAGAAAATCAGAGCCATGTTTGCTATGAAATGGTGTCTGCTGCCCCTTCGGTGAACTGCTAAAAAGCAGAACAATAACTTGCATGCTTTAGAAGTCACAAATAACATTTCAGATGGTTTGGATCATAATGGCTCTATTCATTACTTCCCTACAGATTGTCTCTCATCTCTAAACAACTTCTCTATATGTTTGTGACTGACAGCGTGCCTGTAATTCCTTGTAAATAACGTGCAGTCAGCCACATGGCACAGTGTGTGTGAATTCCTGAACACTGCGACTGTGGGGCAGCTCTGCCCAATTCCGTATCTTACTGTAAAGACAGCACACAGTAATGTCAACAAAAAGATTTAAAAGTAAGATGTTACGGTACCGTTGTTTTAAGGAGAGTGTTTTTGAAATGGTAATAGAGGTAGAGAGATGGAGCTAGGGGTGGGTCATCCGTATCTCCATCTCTGTACCTGTGCCAGCCATCTATCACCCTACCACATCACCATCTCTCTGCCTCTATGATAATTTCAAAATCACCCTCCTTAAAGCATGCACAGCGCTAATGGAACCGGGGCCAGGAATTAATTGCAGCCCTACACCACCTTCCTTCCCCCCTCCCTTACTTCTTGCTTTTGCAGCCAGGCAGGGAGCTGGGGTAACGGCCGCTATTACCAAAGCACTTTCCTGCAGCAAAGCCCATAGGCTGGGGATGCTCGGTGATAGAATCTCGCCCTGGATCCAGCTTGGCCGCACGGGAAGGCGGCAGGGCCGCACCTCGGGGAGGGCTGCTTACAGAGCATCAGCCCCACCTGGCTCCGGGCTTCTTCGTGTCCGCTGCGGAGCCCCCAGCACCTGCTGCGAGGACAAAGCGGGGCCGGGGCGGGGCGGGGGCCGAGCTCGGTCCCTCCCTGTCCCNNNGGCGGTACCTTGGGCAGCTCCCGGTGGGGCGCCGAGCGGGGCCGCGCCCATCCCGGGGAGCGGCGGCGGAAGGGGCAGAGTTGGGCCGGGGATGCTCAGAGCGGGGAGAGAGGAAAGGGATGGGCAGGGGATGCTCGGAGCGGGGAGAAAGGAAAGGGCAGAATTGAGCCGGGGATGCTCAGAGCGGGGAGGGAGGAAAGGGATGGAGATGGGGAAGGGGCAGAGTTGGTTCGGGGCTGGACAGGGCGCGGCTGAGCAAGGCAGGGGATGAGGAAGGGCAGGGGCAGAATTCTCTCTTGGAGCACTGCTCCCCATGGGCTGTGCTGTGCTGTTCTGCCTCCCGCCCCACCTGCCGTCTGAATGTGCTTCAGGGGTGTGAGGATCGCAGGAGCCAGCACTGCTGTCACCCGGGGTTGGGTGGAAGAAGTGAGAATTAACGAGAATCCATCTGTGCAGGGCAGGGAGCAAACAGGTGCTGGAGCTCATCCTGGCGGGGTGCAGGCTGTAAAGCTGGTCAATAAACTGGGCAGGACTGAAGGGCACAAGGGAGATGGGCATTGCCTTAAGCTGGCGGTCACACCCCAGGAATCGTGCTCCGATGTCTGGGCTGGACGTCACGCGCTCCATCGGATGCGTTTCATCCCTGCGTGTGGGATGCTGCAGCAGGTCGGCTTTGTTGTGCTCACAGCTGTGCAAACGTTGGCTGCAGTACCTGCCTGGATGCTGGGGTTGGTTCAAAGCTCCCCTGGGCTCTGGGGGGTTTATTCCACCGCTGCTCGTTGAATTACTCCAGCGTGCAATCACCCTTGACCTTGACTGTGGTGGAAGGCTGGTCAGTGGGACACGCAGCAAGTGCAGTGCAAGTTGAGTGAATGATCCCTGCTCGTTCTCTGCTGGTACATTAAATGGTGTGGGAGCTGAATAAATGGAGGGTTTTAAAAAGTTTGTTATAAAATAGAGTTTTCTTGTAAATTTACTAATTCCTGAGGCTGAAAAAAAGCAACGGTGACAATCCAGTCTGCTTTCCTTGCGCCAAGGCTGTTGTTTCCTACACCCTTACAGCCTCTCACAGGGCTTGCTTTTGCTCTTTCATCAACAATGCATAGGGACAAATGTTTTCTAAAAGCTGATGGAACCTCTCATTAGAATTGAAATCCTTCCTTTAGGACCTGAAGAGCTTTGGTATCCTGCAGGCAGATGGCCGTGTGGTGCCTGTGCCGGGTGCCCTCTGTCAGAGCCTGGAGGGATGGGTGGGACTGCGGATGGAGATAAATGAAAGCCTGACAGCAACCTAAAGGAGCTGGCAGGGTTCAGCAGCTGCTCTCTTCCTGAGCCTCTCTGGGTTTCATTGCCCACATCACCCCTTGCCAACTCTCTCTCATTCCCTTTCAGACAGGCAGATCCCTGGAGCTGCTGTGCTGCTGGGTGTGTTTGCAGCCAAGCGCCGGAGGAGGCTGAGGGCAGGTGTCTCTGATTCCTGGCCTTGGCAGGGTTTCCTGCTTCTGACAGTTCAGCAGCAAAAGGATAAATCCCAGCGCTTCTGCATTCCTGGGAAGAGCTGTAGGATAGTGCAGCATACAGGGAGAGGGGAAGGAGGCACTGTGAGCTGTGGGACTGCCTCAGATAACACCGTGGGCGCCCTCAGAGGTTAAGGGTGGGGAGCATGCTCCCCAGGTTGCTCCAAGGAAGAGGTGGTTCCTCTCCACCCGCCATCATCACCCTTGCAGGAAGGAAGGGATGAGTGTCCATGCTCTGGTGTGCTGACCCTGAATCCGCAGGGATCTGTGGTGGTGAGCATGGATGGGAGCAAGGGGTGGGGCACAGAGGAAACGCTGGGTGTCAGAGAACGCGCCTTTGTCCCCAAGGGGAGCGGACACAATGAAGATCCATCGCTGCGTAGATGGAGCTCAGCGCTTTGGGCATTCAAGGCACTCCCTGGAGAGGAGGAGCTGTCAGGAGCAAGAAGCCATTTGCAGTCAGTGGATGAAATACTGCTCACCGAAAGCATCTCAGCGAGGAGAACCTTTAACGTCCTGGAAAAGGTCAGCGTGTGTGGAGCCAGAAGTTGTGCATGGAAGGAGACGCGTCTCCAGCCGGGAGGAGCTCCTGGAGTGCTGTCCTGCGGGTGCAGCGCAGCTCATGTCGTGCTCTTTCTGCTCCTGGTTCCCCATTTATACTCCTATAGCAACAAGAGGATCTTCATTCCTCTCTTTGGCGTGCAAACCTGGAGGGAAGGCAGTGGGAGCTTGGTTGGTAGCTTCGCTCCTGTGAAGGGGAAGCAATGGAAAGAGCAGTGCTGGGGCATCACAGCAAGGGGACGCCCAGTGCCTCGCTCCCAGCCTGCCCGAGGTGTCCTGGGGCCACCGTGTCCCTTTGGACCAGCTGCCAGGATGCAGTCAGTGCTGCTCCTGTTACAAGCAGAGCTGTAACCCTGATGTGTTGGCTGTGGTGCGGAGCCCAGAGGCACTTTGCTCCCCGTGGGTGAAGAGGATGAAGTGCAGCTTCACTTGGTGTTCCCCTATTTCCTCTTCCTGCGTTGGTGTTCCCAGTGTCCTGGCTGCCATTCTGGCCTTGCATCACGTTCACAGAAGTACTGTGTAGGGATCTTTGGTGAGAAAAAAGCCTTCAGCAGGAACCCCTTGAAAGCACTCCCAGCCCCACGCAGCCACACCGTGAGCACCCAGCGGGCACCGCGAGATCCCCGATTTTCTCTGCCCACATTTCTTTGCAGAGCTGCAGGGCAGATTGTATCCATTTCAGCTTTGAATGGCCCGTGATGTGTGCTACTGATTATAAATCAGTGCATGGAGATCTGACCGAAAGCCAACAAACAAGGTCACTGTTTAAACAAGTTTAGCAAAAGCATGAAATTGGCTGGTGGGATACATGGCATGCAAAGCGATAAAGGGAAGTTTTAAGATTTGGTAAAAGAGAAGAACAGTCCAAGCCTCGGTGTGATAATTCAAACCATTCCTAACCATGGGGTTGCATGCAGTTTGAACCTCAGGGCACCAATAGTGAAATACTGCGTTAAAACTGCAAATTCAGAGCCAAAGTGTTGAGCTCTGGGAGAGGCATCCAGGCCAGACGTCAAGAAGAGCAGCCTGGGACCTTTGGCAGTGAATAGATGCTGGTGGTGTTGGCTCTGGCCTTCAGTGAGATCTTCCTCCTCCCCTTCTCTCCCCGCTTGGGCTGTTGCTGGCTGCTGTGGGGAAGGGCTGAGGAACCCGTGGTGAGCTGCCAGCCAACGTGGGAGCTGTGTGGGACGGAGCTCAGCCCTTGCCCCGAGGATGCGGATGCTCTCTGGTCTGGTGGAGGTGCCCACACACTTCTACTTTGCCCCAGCTCTGCTTTCCCCCAAAACTCCATGGGGTGCTGGAGAGGTGAGTGGGGCACGTAGGGCTGAGGCTGCTCTGGGCCTCCCCTCCTCACGGGAGCTGCAGCCGGGTACCAGCGGGAGAGGGTTGTCTCAGGCCTGTTGTGAGCTTTCCGAAGGTGTCATCCTCTGTGTTGTGACAGAGAAATGAAACGTGTGGGAGACGTGAGATCAGAGGAGCAAGTGTCTGACAAAACGCAGGCAACCCATTTTTGCACAGCGTTGCCAAAAGCAGTCAGCTGGGGGCAATTTGACGTCTCCCACGAGCACTCCGATTTTCTTTAGATCATTTCTATGTGGATTAGTTGGAATGCATTCCCTGCTTCACCAGAGAGGTTTATAAAGGCTGCAGACCTGGAGGACCTTATCTGGTCAGTGCAGGCTTTCCCTGTGCTGGGTGCCAGCTCAGGGGCTCTGCTTGGTGACGTGTGTCCTGTGCTTGGGGACATGGCCCTGTAGCGTGTGACCCAGGGATGCTCACAGCCCTCAGCCACAGCTCGTGGCTCCCCTCAGCACGTGAGCTCCCAAGTGCAGCACGGGAGAGGCTCTGCCTGCAGACCGCATCAGTTCTTGCCGTGCAGATGTGTTCAAACAGAGCATCCTTGCTCCTGCGTTGGGATGGGATGGGAGCTCTGCCACGAGGCTGTGGGCAGCGTGCCAGGAGGAGATGGTTTGTGTTTGATCTGGGCTGGGCTGGATGCAACGCTCAGCTTCAGGCAGATGCAAAATAGGAGATAAAAAGCTTCCAAAGAGTGGTATTGAGGAGGTTTTGGGTGGGAGCAAAAAGGTGCTTTGTTCTTGCTGTGTTTCTTTAACAGCTTAATCTATATTATATGTGACTGCATTTATACTCATGCAGAGATCAGCTTTCTGCATAGAATCTTCTTTTAATAAGCCCAATTTGCTTTGATCAGTGTGAAGGCTGTTTATATGCAGTGCTCGTAGTGATCTCAATGCTCGAGAGAGACAGGGAATGTATGCGTGTTCCCCTTGGGGTGCAGGCGCGATGCTGTGTTTGCATAACTGAAATAGCAAAGGAGATGGGCTGGAGGCATGGGAGGAAATTCTGCCCTTGCTTCAGAGGGAGCTCTGCCGTCCAGCCACGGCCGGGTGCCTCCACTGTGCCACCACAGCCTGCTTGGGTGACTTCTGTGGAAGCGCTCGCAGTGCGGTTATTACTCACAGGGGTTGTTCAAGAAAACACTCAAACACATTCTTAAAATTAATCACATGCTTTCCTGAACCGGGGCTCTTGCTGTAAAGGGCTGCATTTAGCTGCACGTTGGCTGGGTGCCGTGACATGGCCCTGGGCAGTGGCCTGGTTTGTTCCTGCCTGAGCGCGCAGGGCTGTGCTCTGCATGAAGGGCACCGCTGTGCAGAGAGCAGCAGGGCCCCAGCCATGCCACCCAGCTATCTGGGGCCACTGCCTAGCAAACTTCCAGTCCATCTCCTGCCAATACCCAGCCTGGAAGGGAGAGCAGTGCCTCCTTATGCAGAGTCTCATGCTGAGAAATGGGTACTGCAGGACGAGCTGTGGTCAGTGCAGCCAGTTCCTGGGGGTTTTTGCAGGCTGCAACAAGCTCCAGGTAGACAATAAATCTTATCCTTCCCAAAGCATCCTTTAAATATGTTTCCTCGTGCTCATTATTGGAAGGCTCTGAGGTTGAGAGCAAAGTATTCAGCCCTTGAGCTCCTGTGCATACACCTCTTGCCACATTTTCTAGCTGTGTGGCCAGGGTGTCAGCGCTGAGAGTGGTTCATTCTGTGCTGGAGAAAGTGTCACGAAAATGCAGGTGTCCCTGCACTGACAGACCTGCCCTGTCAGGGCAGTGGCAGCAGATGGCTGTTAGCAGTGCCTGCAGCCATCACCAGCAACACGGGTGGGGATTTGGTGCTCTCCAAATCCAGCGAGGGGACAGCTCCAGGGCTTTGTTTCAGCCCTTTCTGGCACCTGGAGATGTCTGAAATGTGTCCCCTGAGGACCAGGAGCATTTGATCCCAGACTGCTGGAGTGCATATGGCAGCAACCCCGTACACAGGCAGTGTGGTGGCTCTTTCAGTGTCCCACTTAGCTCTTTGCACACTGATTTATCATCTCTAACGATGCAGAATTGCACAAAGCTTTTGACATTTCTGTGGCCCAAGAATGCAAATCACAATCACACACAGCGGCTGAAGAGCAGCCAGTCCTCGGGCTGTGGTTTTAAGCTTCCCTGCTTAATTGGCCTCCTCGCTCCTGTTCTGGCCAAGGAAGAGGATGGATTTGTGCCTTTGTGGGCACCGCTGTCATCTTAGAAATGCCGGTGTGTGATTCCCTGCCACCACCTCCCTCCATCACTTTCATCCCCTTGAAAAGTACAGATCAGAGCTCTCTCTTGCTGGCTCCTCTTCCCTTCAGCACGGCCCTGTCTCATCTTTACAGCTTTTCCCTGCCTCCTGCTGCCTCTCTAATGGGGTCAGGTCTGCTCCTTTCTAACCCCTTTCTCACCCCTCTTTCCTTTCTTGCTGAAATGCAATTTCTTTCTCTCTCCTATTAATAACTGCTGCCATGGAGCTGTCCCAGGGGAGTGGCAGTGTGGAAGGAGACCCTGCCTGCTCGGGTCCAGAGCATCCCATGGCAAAGCTGCAGCCAGAAAGGTGGGCACAGAGGAAGGCAGGACCACAACCTGCACGCTGAGTGCTTGGGGTGGGGGTACCCGAGATGCACTGTTGTCCCACAGTGCAGCAGAAGCTGTGGCCCATTTGTTCCTCGGGTGTTTGGTGCAAGTGGTGAATCCATGAGCAGCAATTTTTGTGCTGTTCAACCTCTCACATCTGCAGAGCCACTGCATGCAGAGCTGGGGAGGAGAAAGGAGCCTTCATCTCTTAGAGGGAGACGATGGAGAGGGTGGAATGCAGCACAAAGCTGGTTTCCAGTGAGGCAAACCCCACTCCTCCAGGCAACCTTTTTCTGCAGCAGTTTGGGGCTCCAGAAAAGCTGCATTCAGCTCAGGTTTCCCTCACAGTTCTGCCTTTTCCTCTGTGCCCCCTCATCTCTTTGCACCATGCTGATGTTGGTGTAGATGGCTTTGTCTGGGGAAACTTGGAGGTGCCTCCATCAGCAGCAGCGTTTTGGCTGGGCTGGAGCACTGCAGAACCTGCCCCGCAGCCCTGGAGCATGCAGCCACCCCATGCTTATCGGGGTGAAAACCGTGCAACGTTGCAGCTGCTGCAGCCTGAAGACGGAGCTGAGATGGGGGCTGACACAAACAACTTCCTGAGCTGTTTAGATCACCACCGACATCTCCGGGGCTTGGCTTCGCTGTTGTGGGTGTTCACCCTATTGCTAAGGCAACCCAAAACCCGTCCTGACTTCCTGCTCTGGTTCCCCACGGTCCTGCAGGGGCTGGGGTGAGCGCCTGGCCTGCAGGAGCGGCTGCACGGCTGGCACGGCCCCGAGCACGAGGTCTGAGTGAAAAACAGAGGGTTCTGAGAGCAGGCAGGAAAGGGAGGGGTTCTGCTGATGTGCCATTAATTGGTTTAAGATGTTCTGAAGTTGGATCTTCTGGATGCTAAATATAAAACTGATACTACATAAATAAATGATGAAATAGCAGTGACATCCAAAAAGCACTTTGGGATGCTCCAGTTAAGAACTTACATAAATAATGTGTATTATTGTCATTGTGATTCCTATTTCCCTTTTCTAGCGTGCCTGCACTTACGGAATGTTTTGAGAATTTGTATCTGGCAGAAACTCAGCCGTCCCATGGAAACCAGTAGCTTTTTGCCAATTTCTATTAACGCTATTATTTTCGGAGGAGAAAATCAAAGCTGTGCTGCATTTCCATCCCTCTCATGCTCTGCAGCAGATGCTCAGCTGGAGGCAGGTGCAGCTCCGCTGACGCAGGGATGTGCTGAGCCCTCCCTCTGCTCCTTGGGCAGAAGGGCTGGGTTCAAGCCAGGACGTACCTGGATGTACAGGCAGGGAGCTGTGGGATTTTGGGTGTATCTGGGGACTGGAGATGCTGTGGCACGTCCCCAGCTACCAGCAGCCTCCAGTGGTGCTTTTCATTTTTGTCTGGGGCATTGCTTTCCGAGTGACATGTGTAGGTTGGCTGCAAGCTCACCGCTCTGTTGAGTGCAGCTTCCTTCTGATGGCTGTTTCCTCTAGCTCAAGTGATTGTGCAAGATTCTCAGCTTTCAGGAAAAAAAAAAACCAAACCAGCATTTCTGGCCCTCGTGGCTGTAGATGTAAGTCCCAAAAGGTGTTCTCCCAAAGGCTGTGAAGTGTGGAATCCACTTCTAAATGAGTGAAAGGGAAATGAAGAGCCAGACGCTAATTATCCTGACTTACTATCATCTGTAAGCCAGTCTGAAGATGCTTCAGATCCTAAGTCAATTTATTTGCCAGATCTGAGCAGTAATGATGGGTAAATGTTTACATGCTTACCCTGACACCAACCTTTTGACTGTTTCTTCAAGCTTTCTCCAAGCTGTTATATTAAACTGATGCTACATTGCCCTCAAAGACAACGCTGACAGCTACAAACACTTCCTTTTTCATTAGAGAGTTGGGCATAGCATTGAGAAAGGAGACATCCAAGTTAAAAATTATCCTTCTGAGCTTGGTTCACCAGCTTGGACTTAGCTCCAAGTGAGTGCAAACTCTGGCAGCATGCAGTGGCCCAGATCACAGCCTGTGCTGGCCTCAATGCATGCAGCAAAGGTGGCCAGGAGAGCCTGCAGCAGCTCAAACTTGATCTGTTTTTTGCAGTAATCCATCGTGAAAGTCTTCAGTTTGAACACCAGGATCTGCCTCAGGGTGATCAGCTGAGGTCTGAGCCCTGTGCACCCTGTCCTGCAGGGGTGGGTGGTGGGACTGCCTTTGTGCAGGACCTGAGCAGGGTGAAGGGAAGCACAGGAGAGAGGGCAGACCCTTGCCCTTGTGAGTGCTGCAGCTTGCTGAGGGAGTGCTGGGTGTTGGGGAAGGAAGAGCCTGCTGCTCCTGCCAGGACTGCAGCTGGGACGCATCTATTTCCAGGGTATAGGATGGGCAGTGCTGAGGTACCCAGCTGGAGGCGTCAGCTCACATCTCCTCAGTGAGCCCACGCTGCCCGAGGGAGGATCTGCTTGCTGCTGGGACAGGAGCAAACAGATGAGCAAAAGCCCTTCCTTCAGCCCAGTGCCTCATGGGCCCCGGCTTTCTCCATCCCCTGGCTCCAGACTCATCTCAGCCTTCCCAAGAGCTTCCCCCTGTGCAGCTCTCCCCTCTGCCGTAACCCCCTCCTGTCCTTCACACACAGAGTGTTTTTGGGTCAGGATTGCAGCCAGGTGCTGCAGACTCTTCCTACGATGTGGGGTTCTGTGTGTCCAGCACAGCCAGGATTCCTGTCTGGGCATTCGCCTCATGTTTTTAAACCTCCTTCCCTCCAGCCAGTGTAAAAATAGTTTTGGCCTGCTGACACCCAGCCTTATTGACTGTTTTTCCTCCCTGTGGTTTTACCGTAGCCCATCTCTGTGCAGCTCGCCCCAGGCCATGCTCTTCCATCCAGCTGGGAGCTGGGTTTGCAGCGTGAGCTCCTCACTGCCCAGTGGGAGCTGCCTCGTTGCCTTCTCCTCCGCGCACGGCTGTGTGCAGGAGCCTGCGAACCGCTTGGCAGCAGCGAGGCTGCGCCGTGTTGTGACTGCTGCCATCTGTGCTGACTAACGCTGCCGCCCTGCTTGCCCTTCCTCCTCCGTTCCTCTGCTCCCACCTCTTCCCTCTCTCCTCCGCTGCTGAAGGCGAAGGCTTTGGCCCAGAGGTGTTGTTTGGCTTTGCGCTGGGCTGCGACAGTTCCAGATGTCAGATGGGAAAGCCAAGCGTTTCTCACTTCTTGTTGTTCTTCCTTATGCCCAGATCCCTGCAATGACAAATTATGTGTGAATCTCAGCTTTTTTTTAAGTGAAGCGCTCCAGCCTTCCTGCGAGCTGAAGCTGGGGCCCGCAGATGCGATCAGATGGCAGTGCAGGAGCTGGGGGCAGAGAAAGTGAACAGCCACGGATGTGCTGCTTAAAGAAAAACCTCTTTGGGACTACGTGACCTGAGAGTGCCCTGACTGGTGGCCTTTGAACCCCAGCCTTCAGAAAAGCTTTACTATGGATTGAAATTCCTCAGTTCCATGTGCCCATAGTGGGTTTTCTTGGTTTCCAGATTCCATATAAACTCTCCCATGGACTGCTGGGTTTCATGAGCAAAACCCCAACTGGGGAGCTTTCCTCTCTCTGTGTTTGCAGGTGATGTGCTGCGGTTGGAAGGGGTCCCTCCCTGGGCTGCTGCCGGTGTCAGCAGCAGCATGGCTGTGGCTGTATGGCCCAGGGTAGTTGTGCGCTTCCTCTTTTTGCCTCTTGAGCTTTGAATCAATTCCCCATTTTGAATTTGCCTCCTGTTTTCTGTGCATTTCACCCACTTGTTCCTTTGAGATTTATTTTTTAATATCTGTGCTTTGCTAGGCTTTGCACATAAATGCATTACAGGGCTGTGGATGAAGTAGTAAACAGGCTGTAAAACGCTCAGCAAATTTTCAGGCACAGTCTGAGGCAATACATATATGTGTACGTGCGGTCTGTGCTGTTTCCTTTTCTCACAGACACTTCAAAGAAGCATCACTTCTAATTTACAGATCGCTTGTGTCTCTGGCTGCTCTGTGAGCACGGGTTCATGGCGCTGGGTCAAGCTTCACTTCTGAGGAGCTGAGAAACCGCCGAGCCCAGCAGTGTTTTGTGGGAGGCAGCGATGGCCGAGCCCCACGTGTGCGGTGGCCGTTGGTGCTGCAGCACCCGTGGGGAGAAGCGAAAGCTGAGCAACGCGCGGTCGCTGCGCTGGGGCTGTGGGTTCTTGGGCTGGCTTCTGCTGTGCAATGGGAAACGTGAGCTGGCAGCCCACGTGGGGCTCGTGTCAACACACCGCGATGAGCAAGTTGGCTATCACAGAGCCAAACCAGCCGGGTTTGCCATCAGATTGTTTTCTGCTCTGGATATTGTTTGTTTTAAATGAGAGCCAGCCTGAAAGGACTGAAAACACACACATTTCCGAGAGTCTTCCTTTGGCTACTGTGTTAATATAACCTTGAATTAAATGTTTTTCCTTAATTTTCCATGCAGTAGTGTCACTTCAGCTATACCCTGTAATTCTGGGAGCAAGGGACCTCAGAAAAATATTCATCGCATCATAAAAGCAATTGTACAATTTACACATTTATGCAATTTACAAATGTGGGACGATAGAAGACAGGTGGCCGCTGCTTTCTGAGCCATAAAAGTTGAAAATAGAAATGTCCTTTCCTGTTCTTCTCAATATGAATGTCTCCAGCTGTTGTTGCGAACTCTTGTTTAAAAAGCAAATAGAAAGATTTTTATAAGCTTTGCAAATGGATGCAGAAAGGAGACAATGCAGCTGCCTTCCCCAGATTCCCTGCTGTTGTTCCCTGGCTGAAGCTTTCTGTTGCCTCTCCCTCGTGGTGTCAGACCTGGGGAGGTTTCTGCTGGCAGAGAGTGGCTGGGCGAGCAGGGCTGCGAGGTTGGGGATGTTTCCTTGGGGTTTTCCTGGGGCCTGGCTCTTCGTGCTTGCGCTTGGCCGAAGGCAGAGCCTCGCGTTGGCGTTCGTGGGCATGTTTCTGTTGAAGTAATTCAATTGAATTTCCTGTTCAAATGCCAGCCAGCTTGCTTCTTGGTGGAGAGGCAATACTGTAATAGATCAGCTGTTGTTTCACCATGCCATTGTCCAAAAGGAGCCTCGTGACCAGCCTGGCCAGGGACTTGGCCCTGCAGGCCCTTCCCTCACGCAGGCAGGGCCTATGCTCGCAGGAGCAGGCTTGCTTTGGCAGCACGGCGCGGTTTTTCCTGCAGAAATGGGTTGGTTTGTTGCTGGATTGTCAGCATTTCTTTGCACTTGAACGTTGGCTTTCCCCGTGGAGGAATTTGTGGTTTCTAAGACTCTAATTGCTTTAGCATAATAGTTCTTCCTCTGCTTTCATAATGGCTTTGGTGGGTGCCATCTGCTGTTGTGGCAGTGCTGGGCCTGCTCTGGGCGAGGAGTGCTTTAACCAAGCTCATCCAAAGAACTAAGACTTCAAAATCTGATTTTCAGGGCTTAATGTTTTATCTCCTACCCTGCTGGGATGCTGGGCACTAACATAGGCCAAAGGGTGAAAAATACTCCTGGTTGCTCACTCCTTGCTCTGCTTGCAGGGCCAGGAGCGTGCCTGGCCCCGACAGACAGACAGAGGTGTCTGTGTTTCCGTGGTGGCAGGCAGAGGCTGCACCACATCCTTTTCTTAGCAGTTGCTTTGCTTACATATAGCTTGACCTACATCCTTTGAGATGCTGCTGGGGTTCCCCTCATGGCCTGTGATAACTCTATTGGGTTGTGCAGGGGACAGAGGGCTGCTGTGTTGTCCTGCACTCCTTGCTGCAGCAGGGCCATCACAGCCTGAGGATGCTGAATTCAGAGTACCCAAAGCCTTACAACTGCTGTCAGGGTGAGGTGTGAGCTTTACCCAGCTCACGCTGGGAGTGTTGCTGGGATTGCTGTGGAGATGGCAGCAGGAAGGATGAGTTGGGCAGCAGAGTGGTTGAGATTTAGGGATGCCAGACCCCAGACCTGCAAATGAGAGAGCAGCTCGTGAGCATCCCGGTGTGTTAGTTCACGTTAATTTGCCAGGGTTGGCAAATCCACAGATGTGCATAGCATTATAATGGAATAAGACTGATGCTTCAAGTGATTAACTAAATTCAATTAAGCATTTAAAGAGTGTGAGGCTAACTGAGGAAAAATGGGTTCCTTCTCTGTCTTCCTGCTGGGTTTTAGGGACTCTGGTTTTTCGGGTGATCCCTTCCTTTTCCATGAGATTCCTGTGCAGCTCGGGTCCTGGAGCAGGAGCAGCTCCGGGGACAGGGGGGCTGGTGGCATGCAGTGCTGGGGCTGGCAGCTCTCCCTGCCCCACACCACGGACCCAACAGCCTGGCACACAGCATGGGCTCTCTTTGGGGCCACACTGCCCTTCCCCACCCATGACCTTTTAGGACTATTAGGAGTGAGGCAAAGTTTTCCAGAGAGCAATTAAGAGGGAACCATTTAAACTGAGCTAATCCCTGCTGGATTCCAGCAGCATGGAAAATAGACATTTTGAATGCAAAATTGCCTGGTGCAGGAGGTGTATTTTCCCCATTTAAAAATAAGAGTTTTTTTGTGGACAGCTAGAAGCAGGACAGAGCAGGTGCTCAGCAAAAGGCTGTGCAGAAATCTCCCCAGTCAGAGGCACTGCTCATGTTGGTAACACAGGCTGTCCATCAGCAAGCTGCTGGGATGTCATCCTGCTGCTGGGATGCAGTCCTGGGAAACACGGTGTGAGAGGTACCCGCCTTGCATTTCTGAAGTGCTGTGGGGAAGATATTACATCTTGTGTTTTACTGAAGTTATTACGAGCTCACCAGGTGTGTACTTGGGATGGAGGAACAGCCAGGGAGCTGTGAACGGTTCAACCAAGTGAAAATATTCAACTGTGCAGTTAAGTTTGCTGATGCTGAGGTAGCATCTGACATCCCTTTTCCAAAGGTGGAGAGCCCAGACATGCTGTCCTGCAAGAACGTGATCTCCCAGGGACATGTGCCAGCCTGGCATCACGCTGCTGCGGGAGGGGTTTCTTTGACACCATGGCCAGGCATCTGCAGACTTTTGGTTGGCATTCAGAGAAAGTCAGAACTGATGTATCAGAATTTGCTTGCTCTTGTTATAACTATTCATGTGTATATGGGGTCATAGGTTTGCTTTTGGTGTAAGGTGTGATTTTCACAGCTGCAGTGCTAAGTGCCAGATTCATTCTAATGAAAGCTGAAGTCCAGGGCTGGGGAGCTGAGATGATGATTTCCTGCTTTGGAAGTTTGTGTTTTTCTTATTTTTTAAGTTCTGTTTTCTGGACTCATGGCATAAACAGAAGTAATGCAATAGAAAACATACTGGTGTTCTCGTCTTCGTTCTTAATGATGACTCCAGGGATTTTGGAGAAGTTCCTCTTTCTTCCCAGAAATGCAAATTAGATCAAAACCAGGCTCCAGAGTTTCCCAGCCGTGGGCGTGATACATGGAGAGGGCTCTCCTGCCTTTCCAGAGGGATCTTCCTTCCATGAGGAGAGATTCCAGTGCTGGAATTGCAGCTGGCTTGCTCCCATCGCACCAGCAGCACCTTTCTAGAGACTCTCATCAGCTCCTCTAGTAAAACCAGCTTCGAGCTGCTGTAGGAGCGAATGTTCCTTCTGAGCTGTGCTCATTTGGAGGAAGCTGGAGCTTGCAGCTGTTAAAGCTGTGGGCTGTCCAGGAGGATTTCTTGCTCCATTAAGAAATTAGAGACTGCTCCTGGGCAAGAGCAGCACAGTGCTTGCTTTCTTCCTGTAGTTTATTACCAGGCATGAATAACTTAACCCCTTGTTTCCATCACTGCAAAACATGCACATCAGTGGTTCCTTGCATCCTGTGATTGTTGAATGAGTGGGCAATCCGTTGGTAACATGGTTTGAAGTTGTCTGACTAAATTATGTACAAGATGTTAGTTATTGGTTATTTTATATGTTATTAATATGTAAATATTACTGTCTTCTATTTTTCCTGCAGGAAAAAACCAAAGTGGTCGAACCCTTGGACTATGAGAATGTGATCCTCCAACGCAAAGTTCAGATCTACAGTGATCCCCTCCGGGACCTGCTGATATTTCCGATCGAAGATGTGTCTGTGAGTTTGTGCTGGCTGTTTCTCCTCTTGGAGGCTCATTCATCTCCAGTCCTGCTTACCTTGGAAAGTTTCCATGCTTGGCCACATGTTGATTTTGGCTGCGTTACTGACACATAAAAGTGAAATGACCCCTAGTGATTTGGGCCCACCGCATTTATTTAAAGCAAGCATCGCATCAAGCCCTGGAGACCCAGTTTGTACTGAAACCGTTTTCCCCTTTTCCCTGCAGATCTCAGTCATCAGTCGGCAGAGAAGGACTGTCCAGTCTACAGTGCCAGAAGATGCTCTAAAGAAAGCTCAGAGTCTCTTTGTCAAAGAGGTAGGGGCAAAAGTCCTCGCAGCGCCTGCCCTCAGCACCTTCTCCCCTAGGCAGGATGCTCTGCTGTAGCTGCTGCTCTGCGAGGTTGCAGGTCACTTTTCCCTGCATGGAAAGAGCTGATCTCTGGCAGGATGTCTGCACTAGCTGGTTCCCACATGTGCCTCTTGTGCATTGCTTCTTTCCAGCAGGTTTTGCGTGCAGATAAAGTGTGTGGCTTGAGCTACAAGATGCAGGCATGCAGCAGTGCAGGGGCTGGGCTGCACAGCCTCCCTGGCTGTGTCCTGAATGCTGAATGTTGTTCTGTGAAACGCTGCTCTCTAGGACCATTCCCTCCAAGTGCAGTGGAAATAAATGCCAAGCGATGGTCAGTGTTGAATGAGAAGCACTGCAGTTCTGAGGGCAGGAAATTGGTGCTTTCTGGAAAGCAATCCCCTCCCAAATCACTGCTCCTTTCTTAAAGCCTTGGAGCTACATAGATTCAAAATCGGTTGCTGTGTAGCAGGCCAGATGCTGTGTGATTTTTGTCTCTGTGCTAAAAAAGTTCCTTATGAAAATCTGCGTGGCAGCACGAAATAAGTGCAGCAGCCTTGTGTGTACCCTTTCCACTTCTGGTTACCTCACCCAACAGCCTGTACCCTTTTGGACTTGTGTGTGGTTTCGTTGTGCTTGCTGTAGCTCTCAAAGAGCTCTATTGTTTTCCTTTCAGTGCATTAAAACCTACAGCTCAGACTGGCACGTGGTGAACTACAAATATGAGGAATACTCGGGAGACTTTCGGATGTTGCCATGGTAAGTGTCACGCTCCCTTGGAATACTAATACATGGTCACAGGGCAGTGGTTTGATCAGGCTCAGGAGAAACAGTCGAAGTGGGTCTGTTCTGGAGATCTTGCAGGGAAGTGAAGCAGCAGTGGAGCAACACTGTTGATCAATTCATATTAAAATTTGTGAATAATTTTGCAGTCAGATCTGGCTTCTCTTTTAGCAAGATGGAAGATAGACTGGCCTGCTACATCCCTGCGTTGCACAAATGCAAGCCAGCAAAAACTCTGCAGAGGCAAACAGCTAAAACAGAGAAAGCTAATTACATGTTCCTCATGCTTAGCTTCCATGAAGTGCACCCAGATGTTGGCTCTCTCCATCTGTAAGGGGTGCAGGTCTCTTAAAATCTTCCGCAGGATGGTTCTGCTGTGCTGTAATCTGCAGTTTGACTATTGGTTCTGGATCCAGCATCAGACAGCTGGCTTGGAGGATCCTTATTTCCCAGTCATTAAAAATTCAAATGTGTTGTGATTTCAGCAAATCCTTTAGGCCAGACAAGATTCCAAGCCATGTGTTTGAAATCGATGAAGACTTTGAAAAAGATGAGGTAAGGAGAATTTTTTTTTTTTTTTTACATGTTCCACTCTAAGATCTGTTAAAGCAGATTGCACAAGGCAAAGTCAGAATTCACTTCCCAGGAACGGTTTTCTGGTGAGATGCTTCGTACTGCAGATATGAGGCCAAAACTGAGACATGGATTTATCTGAAAGTGTGACAACATAATCTCTTGGAGCCAAGAGTGTCCTAAATTAGGTGGCTGATGAGCCGTCGTGTCTCTCGTGGCTTTTCCACTTGATACAGTGCAGCAATGAAAGATGGAAAAAAAGGAAGCCAAATAATTTACTAAGTAAAATTCTTCCTGACCATAATTGAAAGTGGACAGTTAGGTTTCCAGCTACATGGTGATACAGCAACATCAGGGTCCTCTTCTCAAAAAGGTTTGTGCTCTGCCTCATCATCTGCAATTCTTACCCAGCCACTTCTCCCTAACACATTCACAGCACAACAATCCCATTTTGTATAGGCTCTGCAGATTTTCAGGGGCATTCACCTTCTCTGGATGCTGACATCTTTGTGCTCACCTGAGTGCAGGGGAGGTTTGCAGCCAGGAAGCTTTCCCTCATAGGTTCTGACAGGCGGGCTATCTCAAGCCTGGCAGTCATTTTGGGTGATACAGATGCAATGTTTTCCCTGTGCATGTCACATTTTCTGCAGAAGGAGGGTAACATTTTTCTATATCAATTATTATGTGAAGCTTAATTCACACACTTGACATTAAAAATTCTTAGGTTATGATGTAAAGAGTTTAGTCCAGCTGTTTAAAATCTGCGTGGCACTGAGATGCTGCTGCTGAGGAACGAGCTGAGGAACAGGGAAGTTTCTTTCTTGCAAAGCTGTAGATCTGAAGGGTTATTTCACGTGTGTTTTTAGTAATTGCTATGTATGTCCCAGCACACCTCTCTTAGGGACTGAAATGGCTTTTTCATAAGTGGAAATATGTTGTCAAGTTTGGCCTTAATGTTTTTTTGAAATGTTGTTTGCACTGTTGTTCATCTGAGCTGTTACCTCTTCAATAATATCTGATTTTGGCTGGAGACAGAGCTGTGTTATATCTCATCAGCATGCCTCTGAAAATGTAAAGAGACAAAGACATGCTATCAGAATTTGGTGGAGAGCTTGCTTTCTTCTGATCAGTGTCCCAAGTACACAAACAAGTGCAGTTACTGATGTTGGTAATGGAAGAATATTCCAAGTACCTTGGCAGATACTTTGGCATTTATATCTTTTGGCTTGGCCCTATCTAAAGGATTCTGTTACAGTTTCCTGACAGAACATTTACATTAGGATTATGCAATGGAAATTCAAGTAAAAGAATTCACTTAATTCCCTTGATGAAAACAGTTGAACCACTGTAAAGAAAAAATCATTGGTTGTTTTACCCGGGGAAATAAAGCATTAGAAACTGTTTTCATTGGAAGTTTGGTGAGAAAAGAGTGAAAACCTTCCGTTTTGGGTGCAGGAGATGATATAAACCAGTGCTCATCAGCAGGTAGGCCGAGTCCACCTCTGCTGCTGAGTCACTGGAAGGGCCAGGGCAAGTCTTTTTCATCTCATTTCCCTCCATCCCTAGTGGAGATCCCTGCTAGGTATGGATGGAGGGCTGTTCTCCTTTCCTGGGACCACAGGACAGGACCAAAGGTAGAAGTCCCAGCCAGTATGCCAACAACAGTGCAGTTGGGTCACTTGAAACTTTTTGTTTTGATAAATGTGAAACATGTCAGTTACATTTCACCTCTTTGGGTTTGGTGTTCTTTTACCAACATTTAAAATGGAAAGTTGATCTATACAGAAGGAAATGATGAAATAAATATGAAGTGCTGCTTTTTGCAACTGTCCAAACAGACCATTTTTAAAATTTCCTACTTCCCCAGGTTTTTGAAATACTGCCTAAGAGCCAACGTGCATTTCCTCATTGCAAAATCTATATGCAGCTCTGTCAGCATAGATGTAAAACTAGCCTGTTTCAGGTCTTTGGAAAGAAACGACCCTGACATTTTTTGTGAGAATGCTGTATGTGTAGCTGTGCATGCTACATTCTACACATTAACCGTGTTGCTGTAGTTATCAGTATTGCTTTCCAGTGCAGCCATGCCCTTTTTTCCCGGGGGAATTTTGCATGGGAGGCAGTTAACCTGACCTCCTCTTTTTCTGATCTTTTGCTCTCTTTCAGGATTCCTCGTCTTTGTGTTCCCAGAAGGGTGGTGTGATAAAGCAAGGCTGGCTGCACAAAGCAAATGTGAACAGCACAATCACTGTTACCATGAAGGTGAGATTGGTCCAGCGTTAGGTTACTTGTGAATAAGACACAACCCCTGTTAAGTTCAAATCACATCTCTAAAGGTAGTGGGAATGTGGTGATGGTTTCATGTTTGAAAGTGCATTCATCCCTCATGTAAGGCATCCCAAGGCAGATTTGAAAACCCAGTCTGGAAACGTCTTTCCATCCTTCCTTTCCCAGAATATCAGCCCAATGCACTTGAAATCATGACAGGCAAGCCGAACAAAAAGGCAAAGCATGCTCTAGTTAGCCAAGATTGTTTCCACAATGAGCAGCTGAGGCTAAGAAGGGGAAGGCAATTTAAATACTGGAACAGCTGCCCTACAAAGAATTCTCTGAATTGATAGTTTCCTTAGTGGTAGGGAATACGTACAGAGAGCAGCTTTAAATTGAAATGACAAGTCTTTGCTCTAAAAGCAGAGATGATGTCACTGAGGAGACAGAGCATTACTGACCTAAAAGCAACAGCTGCCTTGTCTCCTGCTCTCCCTTGTACATAATCTGGCCTGACGTTGCTTAGATTTTGCAGTGGAAATTTTTGGTAGTTCCACTGCAGGTTTTTGCCGTGGCAAGGAGCCTGTCTGTTGTTCCACTAGGCAGCTGCCTTCTGTAGCACAGAGACAATACTAGGTGGTTACACTCAGCTGTGCAGCTGAGGGATGGCTGCAGCAAGGTTCTTTGCTTTGCAAATACTGACTGTATCTCAAAAAGCTCAGTTCTAAGGCTCAGTTTGACAAGTTATGCACCCATAAGGTGTGGAACAAAGCAGTTCATATGGCTTATTTTGTGTTTTAAAATGAATTCGTATGAGCTTGAAGGAAATAGAGCAGGGATTTCCATTCCTCTGCTTTTCTGAGCACCAAGATTGAAGTCGTTTCTGCTCCTGTAACTTCTGGAGGAGGTATTGTTGTGCATGTTCAAAGCAGTTAGTTAGGTCCATTCTTGACTGATCCTCTTGTGGTATTATTGTTGGCCTCAGTGCCAGCATCTCAGACCCACCTGTCAGAGATGTCTGAACCTGTGGTGCACCTCTGCAGCAAAACTGCTCATCTCAATGGTGCCAGAGGTTGCCATCAGAAGGGTAGGCCCAACACTCCCTCCAGTTCCATGCAAGTGGTTTTACTGAACATGTGATTGTGTCAGCAGTGATGGGGGCTCAAAATTACTCGAGTGTCTCATGTGGGATAAAAAAATGCTGTGCTCATTTGTAGCTTGTCCAGGTGTTCAGAGCCGTGGAAATACTCAGAGCCCTGCAGTGCCGCTTGCCCTGGCTTGCTTCATGGTGCTCCTAAGGTTGATATCCAGCAACTGTGAAATGCACCCTGCTCCTTACACACCTGCCAGCATATGGTGCAATCTTCCTTGCTGCCAAAACGTTCTCCTGAATTATAGTCCAGTGCCTATGGGATGACAAATGTGAAGGAGAGAAATGTTCTGAGAGAAAGCTGGAGAGCTTTTTTTAAATTAATTCAGTCTTCATAATGATAACCTAAACATACAAATACCTCTCCCAGACTTGCAGCTTTTTGAGGTGAGAATTGAACACACAAAGCCAAAGCCAGTTCGTGAAAATAGGCATGTCAGAAAAAACAATAACAAAAAAAAAAATCTCGAACAGTTACATGGATTACAGTGTTCTTTGGCTTGCATTTGAGTGCTAGGAATTTCCACATGTCTGTTCCAAAGTCCTCTGGAAAATTACTTTGTAATTCTAACTGAGTCTTTATCAAAAAGGCTCTGGAAATACCTGCTCTAGGGCAGGATGAATCTTTAAGGAATGTGCTGATCTGAAGTTACCATGTGAAGATAAATGAGGCTGGAGCCAGCTGAGAGCCGAGCTGGAAGCCCTGGGGCTTTGCTTTCGAAGGGCGAACTTATAACAACAAGGACATTAAAATTAAAGATGATGACAAAATCTCTCATTACAAAAACAAGTCATACTCAAAGGGATGCATTTTTGGCACTCTGGGGTCATTGGTGCTTCTTGTTATGGTATTTTTTCAATAGCAGGAGGGCAGGTACTGAAACTGAGACTGTTGCTTGTGATGTAGAGCAAAGTGAATACTTGGATGAGTGAGACTCTGTACTTTTGCAGGTATTCAAGAGGAGGTATTTTTACTTGTCACAACTCACAGATGGCTCCTACATTCTTAATTCCTACAAAGATGAGAAAATTTCGAAGGAATCCAAAGGCTGTATTTTCTTGGATGCTTGCAATGATGTTGTTCAGGTAGGTGTGCTTTTTGCATAACTGTACTTGGGCTTATGCATTGCTAGCTCAGGGACAGAAACGCTCTCTCAGTCTGTGACATTGAGGGGTGAAAGAAAGGACTTACAAACTAGCCCAAAGCTGGTGTGCTCAGTCAGTCTCATGGATCTGTCCATCCTCTTTCCCAGCCATGAAGGGTCTATAACGTTTTAGAAGTTATTTGTGCTGGGCTTCAACTTGGGTTTGCTGTATGCTGAGAGCGGAGTGAAGCAGTGACCTGCTGTTGTGCCTTCTGCTGTTGCTGTCTTTGCTGAAGCTTTGAGCACCAAGCGTGGTGGAGCTGGTCCAGGGCAGCTTAGATTCCTTTGGCTGTTTGCTTCAGCACAGATGAGTCAGAGATGTGCATTTCCATTTGTCTTTATGAATACAGCAAAAGCTGTAGCGAAGCTTTCTCAGTGATGTACAGGATGTACTGCCCAAGCTGCATCAGATTTGCCTGGGTTTCTCATTGGGAAGTGCTGTATAAAGGCAAACAGAGATTGGAAAATTGCATGGAACCACTTGCCTTTAAGATAGATGCCTCCAAGTGTGCAGCATTACTTATTGTGTTGGACAAATCCAGTTTCTGGCTTCTCTGGGTAAATATTCAAGGTTAATGACATAGGAAGGAGCTTGCTGCTGTTCCTCAGTGCAGTGTCTGTGGTTCATTCTGGCTTAATTCCACTCCCAGAGTAACTGGCAGCTGTGGAACAGCATTCCACTTGATCACAGCCATAAAGCCCTTTGTGGTGACTGCAGGAGAGGTATCATGGAGGATCCTCATATGGTTAGGTGATTCTTCTCTCTGTTGTGGTATTTCAGTTCAGGATGCTTTTGCAGAGAGGAGCTTTGCAGAAGATACTGTGCTGAGTTCTTGAGAAAGTGTTACATAAAGCTTGCCCTTTCTTGTTTGTTCAGTGCCCAAAAATGCGCCGCTATGCGTTTGAACTCAAGACAATAGATAAGTACAGCCACTACCTCGCAGCTGAAAGTGAGCAGGAGATGGAAGAGTGGCTGGTAACTCTGAGAAAGATCATTCAGAGCAACACTGAGAGTTCAGTGCAAGAGAAGAAAGATACTGTGGAATCTGCACAAGGTCAGTTTGTAAATAAATACCTACCTTCACCCTTCTCCAGCAGGATGCAAGCTGTGCGCCGGTAGAAACGTCTATTTTTCTTTCTGGATTAATAGCAAGAATCGTGGCTGACACATTGTGTTATGCCAAATGGCTTAGTATAATGTAGACAATATTCTGAAGGATAAAAGCAGAGAGAAACATGACCCTTCCTCTGGATGGGGAATCCATGGCAATGTTTCAAGACCCCTGGAAAGTTGGATCTCTGCTGAAGTTCTGCTTTGGAAAAACCTAGCAGACTGTTAATAGTACATTCTGGTATTAGTAATGCATGGAAAAATCTTACATCCAAGAAGTGGAAAAGTCTCCATAAATTATCCATAAATTATTTCTGTGCTATTGTAAGCAAATATTGCAGGATGCTTTCTGGCAGAGGGAAATAAAGCAGTGCTCCTGAAGTTGTTTTGAACATCTGTTTTTCGTGTCCTTGCAGATGATGAATCAAGCACGCAGGGAAAATCAGAAAACATCCTGGAGAGCCTGGAGAGAAGCATGCATCCAGAGCTGATGAAGGTATTGTGTGCGCAGAGATCGCTCTCCCAGCCCCATAGCTAGGTCTCTCCACCACATCTGTAGCTGGAAATTCACTGTTCTGTGATTCAGCTCTGGGGCAGCTGGGCAGGCACCAAGTGCTGCTGGGCTCCTGGGCACCTCTCCTGCCCGTCTCAAGGATGGAGCTATGGGAACTCCATGGTTTGGGGCTGCACGGTCCTCACCTCCTAGTGTGGGGCTTGTGAGGAAGAGCCAGGCTTACAGCAAATGAAGGGTCATTGTGGTTGGCACTAGCTCATTCCTGTTCAGCAGGGGTGACAGCCCTGGCCATCAGTGCAGAGGGACATCTAGGTGGCAGCCCTCTCCCTGCATGATCCAGTGTGCAGTTACCTACTTGTGTCTGTTCTCTTTTAGCAGAGCCACATCACTTTAGTCTGTATGGTGTTGGTGGATGCAGCTGGGAAGCCTTGCATCATATCACAAAGGGAACCTGAAAAATATTCATTTTGTTTTGCTCCCATTCTTCCATGTAACCAGTGTTTGCCTCTGTGTGGCCAGAAAGTAATATCAGTGCTTTTCCTTGTCCTAGTATGGAAGAGAAACAGATCAGCTGAACAAACTGAGCAGAAACGATGGAAGACAAAACCTCTTTTCTTTCGACCCAGAAGTCCAGGTAAACATTCCCCTGTAGGCAAATGTGAGGTTTTGCTCCCTTGGCCTCATGCCTCCCCTCTTCTATTGTGCAACCACAGCATTTGCCTGCAGAGGCAGTGTATTTTTTGGCAGATTGCAGAATAGGAGTGCAGCCCATGTCTGAATCAGTGAGAGCTGAACAACATGTCAATGCTCACATGATAACTCAAAGAAAGGGAGCACTCACAGCAGCCCCACACGGCCTCCCTCCAGCTTTGCTGGCTTCTGTGATGCATCTCGGTGTGGTACTGCATGGAGACCTGCAATGCTGCATGGGCTCAGCACATCTGGAGGAGGGAACAGCAACGTTACAGGCAAACTCCAGAGAGTTTTCAAATGTGGGGAGGTACAAGCAGAAGAAACACCACGCACTGATCTCATGCACCGAAGGAGGGGTTCATGCACTGTTTGGCTTGTTTTCTTCTCAGCTTTGACCTCTTTGCTGAGCTCTCTGCTGAGGCCCAGGTGTGGGATTTCAGTGGAATGAGCTGCAATTGTTAACATGGTTTTAGAGAGTTGTTCCAAATTATTTCGTAGTTTCTGGTTCTCTTTCTGGCATGCTTTGGCCTGTTCACACCTGTGAAAAAGAACATCCTGGTTTAACAGGGAAATGTAATTAGGCTTTAAAAGGTTTAATTGTACTAAATGAGCTTTTCTCCTGGCACTTCTTAAAGGCATTTGACAGATAGTCCTGAGGCATCCAGGAGAGGTTTGGGTTTTTTTTTTTTGAAGAGAAGCTTTAAGAAATTTCCTGTATTCTATTCAAATAATAAAAATGGAAATATATTTCAGTGTAATGCACAGAACATCTAAGGTTTTTTTTTCCTAACCAAACATTTTGGCTGGATTTTCTGCCCTCGCGCTGCCCTCCCTACACACACAGAGCTCTTCGTCACGGTGTGCGTCAGTCAGATCTGCTCTAACACTGGGTGTTCAGAATCAGTGCCCCAGTCAGTGCAGTGCGTGCGTGCATGCTCGTGTGCCTGGTGCTAGGGAAACTGGGAGCAGGAGCATGTATTTTCCTCATAGAAGGGAAATGGGGAAAACAATGGGAAGAGTTTCCCAGAATTAGATTAACAATTGCAGCCTATTTTGCAGAAATTACTTGATTGTGAGATCTCAGTGTCCCAGACTTGCAAGCAGCTTTCTGCAGAATTTGAGGGGGAAAAACTAATGGAACCGTGCCAGATTGTCACTGGGAGATGTGCTGGTGTTCAGGGGTGTTTGGTAGCTGTCTGTCCCTAGTGGCCAGGACAACAGGAGTGCTGAAGGTTGAGTCTATCTCTGGCTGATGGTATTTCAGTCACATACGTGCCTGCTCTCTGAGAAGGGTGGATGTTAAGGAAGTAGCTGGCCATGGGTGTTGGAGGTTAGGAAGGAGGTAATTATAACCAAAGCTGTTTGGGTTTCCCAGACAGCCCTGCAGACAGCCTTTGTTGTTGCTAACCATGCCAGTTATTGCTGTGCATCTAGAAATGCCTTCCAGTTCGAGATGTTTGTGATCCCAACAGCATGTGCCTTCTCTCTATTTCAGGCACAGGGACCATCTCTTAAACTAGTCAAATCTCCAAAGTGGAAGATACTTTTCTGAGGGTAACGACGGCTTATGTTCCGCTTTCTTCCCCACGCTCTAAATGGTGTTTGGGAAGATCCCCAGGGTTACAGCAAAGCAGGAAGGAACTGAAATCATACTGAGGTTTAGTTTTCTGTGCTCTACAAACCAGATTGCTAAGAATTGATACATCCCCATGAATTCATGTCTTGAAAACATTTGTGTAACATCACCGAATGGCACTCATTTGTGAACGTCTCGTACTTCTTGCACCACTTAAAAATGGTTAAGATAGTACTGGCTGTAATGTGATCCCTTAACATTATTCAGGGGTGTATTTTCTTTTTTAATGAGACCTGATTTGTGTGATTGCTGTCTAGAGGCTAGACTTCTCGGGGATCGAGCCGGATGTGAAGCCATTTGAGGAGAAGTGCAGCAGGCGCTTCGTGGTGTGCTGCCAGGATTTGTCCCTCAACCTCCTTGCCCAGCTCAGCGACCGGTCGGAGGGAGGACCCACCAACGTAAGGAGAGCTCTGGTGTTTCTTGTTTAGTTTTTTTTCTCCTCACTGCCAACAGAAACCTGTGGCAGGTTGATCTGGATGGGTAAAGACATCCCATTCTGCCATGAGCTATGATGGGACCTGGGCAGGTGGTGTCTGCTGGCCTAGGGTTTTTGCAGCTTTTGTCTGCCTTGGTATTCTGGTGTTCCAAAAGCACAGGGAACAGGGCGTGTGTCTGCAATATTCTGGGTCCTCATGAAAGTCCTGTTGGTAAATGATTAAGCTTCATCTCCAAGACACTCACTGCTGTGTTTTATTTCATTTCCTCTAATGAGAGGGATTTCCCTGTTCTGAAATCTTCTCCTGTCTCCCAGACCAACAGTATTCACAGCCACTTTATTATATGCATTTGTTATTGTGCCAAAGTTGTGCCTTAGCCTAGAAAGCTTTTCCTTGTATTTTCTGAGCCTCTCATATCTGTGGACAGCAATTACATCTCTCCTCAGCCTTTGATCTGCCAGGCTGAACAGACCAGGCTCCTCCAGTCTTTTCTCCCAGGACATTCTCCCCATTACCATGTCCTGCACTCGCTGTGGCTGGAGTCAGCCCTTCTTACAGGGGTGCCCAAAGCAGCAGACCGTGCTGCAGGGGTGGGAGACAGCAGCTCCAGCTGACCACTCTGTTGATGGTACCTTGTCTGATGCCTGTTAGGACTGCAAAAGCCTCTTTGTGGTGATTTCACCGACCTGGTGGGATCAGTCAGTACACCAGGCTTGTTCTTTGGTCACTCCCAGCAGATGAAGGCAGTGCTGATAACAGATTGATATTATTTGTACTTAATCAAGCCTAGTGTTGGACTCAATCAGCACATTTTTAATATTGATGTAATGCCTCCAAGTTATGCTGTAATGTCTCGGACGTGCTGCAGCCTTATCTTCAGGCCTTCACTTTTATCCTTACATGGACACACTTGCTGTCAAGGTCAATAACTACAAAGCAAGCTGATCTTGGTGCAGAACAGCCCTCAGCTGCAGAGCACCTCCTGAGATGCAGATTTTGCACATGCAGTTCCCAGCAGTGTTAGCCCTGTGTCAGCTCTCCTGCCTGGGAAGTGGTTTATGTCTACTTTGCTTCTGGGCCCAGGTTTGTAGCATCCAGGGAATATTTTGAATGTCTTGCAGATGGGCCATCCAGAGCTGGGGACTTCATGGACAATGACAAGTGAAGGGCTCTCTAGCATATGAACATGAACACTCAAGTTGCTTTCTTTCTCATTACAAGAGTTAAACTGTTCTAACTGATGGATTGGGATCATCTTTTCTCCAAACTTCAGTTTGTCGTTTATAGAAAACCCACTCTGGTTTTTGAAGTAGCCTTGTTTAAACGGACTAGATAGAAACATAAGATAATGAAGTGAAAAAAGTGGATTTATGTATTTATAAAGCGAATAAGCATGAATTGTAAGAATCCTGGAAAATTCTGATACACAGAACTAAAAGAATGAATAGATGCAGGAGGCACATCTAGTGGTGAATGTAATGCATGTGAATATTCTTGGGCCTGTACCTTGCATTTTTTGACATGTAGATTCCATTTACCAGGTTGAGCCCTTCTTCCTAAGCTTGGCATTATTTGACCTGAAAAATAATTGCAAGATCTCTGCTGACTTCCACGTGGACCTGAACCCTCCATCTGTGCGTGACATGCTGCTGGATCCATCGGCATCTGGGCCAGAGGACACGAAGGGACGTTCGCCGGGCGAGAGCCTTTTGCACGGGGTCCCCGAGTCTTCCCTGCGCTACATAAAACGGGTGAAGAGCTGACTTTGTCCTCTCGTTCTGTGCCTCTGCTGAGGCTGTTCGGTAGCTTTGCAGTGTGTTGTCACCAGCTATGTGGACCAGTGCTTGCAAGATGTTGCTGTGGATGGCTGTGCTCTGGTGTGCAAGCCATGGTTTGGAAATAACATAGAAAGATTGTGTCCCCCCACGAACAGCCACCAGCCATCCCACTTAACCATATTTCTCTCACCTCATCAAGTGAAATGAAAACAGATGAATCAAACTGAAAAGCAGAAGTCAGCTTTTTTCTTGAGCTGTGCGGTTTTGTCATGTTTTGGTCAGTCTCATGCTTATTGCTACTTCGGGCTCACTGGTGGTGGTAGGCAAAGCACCAGCTAGAGCTCTTCAAGAGCTGACTGTTCTCAAGCCTTGAGAGCCCCCATGGCCCATCCATGGCAGCAGCCAGAGCAGAGTCTGTGTGAGCTCTGGGAGGGGAAGCAACCAGGGCCAAACCCAGTGGTGCGAGTAGGGTGTCCCGCTCGCTGACGGCCTCCCACCTATCTGTTGTAGGGTGTTTTCTCTGTGACCAACCCACACGTGGAGATCTTCCTGGTGGCCCGCGTGGAGAAGGTGCTGCAGGGCAGCATCACACACTGTGCAGAGCCATACATAAAGAACTCGGACCCAGGGAAGGTGAGATGGGGCTGTGAGGGTGTCTGCTTGGTGATGCTGCTGTGGGGAGTAGCGTGGAGATCTGAAATATGGGTTGTTTCTGTTGCTCTTCAGCTTCTTTCTAGCAAATTTTTGTCTCCATTCTGCTGCACGTGTTGTTCTCAGGCTGGTGTCAGCTGGACAGTTCTGGGAGGATCAGCTCCTTCCTCTGGCAAGAGGCAGAGGATTTTTAGAAAGAGCAGCTGGAGCAGGGGGACTTTCCTCGTGGAACTTCAGTGAGGCAGAGCCCGGCCTGGCAGCAGCAGAGTGGGGCACTTCATCCCCTGAGAAGGGGCTGCACGGTGCTACACAGTGCTGCATGCTGTGTCTCAGACTGATCCCAACTCACTCCTGCTGGGAACAGAGATGTTTTAGTAGCAGCAGAACATGGGCTTCACCTTTACTCTGCTTGCCCTGCCTCTGTCCTGCTCCATGCATTGAGGAACTGAGGCACAAGGTGGTCAGTGAGGGGCCCTGCTCCTGCCCTGGTCCTGCTGGCATCAGTCTCTGTGTGTGCCGGATGAGGCTGGTGCTGCTTTGCTGCAGCCAAACTCAGTCCCTGAAATCAGCCTGTGGAATACCTGTATGTGATGGCATTCCCTCTGCAAGCCTGTACAGGATGAGCCAATTACGGTCCATTTTTTACTAATACCCTTTTATACCTGACGGTTAAATGTAGAATCAAGAGGAGTTTAATATAACTGTACCCGTGACAAGTGTTATGCTGTGTGCATGCAGGGCTGTGCTTTGTGCAATACAGAGTGACTCCTCCCTGGAGAGTGCAGCCCTCTCTGTTCTATTTCCAGTGCAGCGTGGAAGCAGCGGCACATGCTCACCCTCTCTCTTGTGTTTTGCAGACAGCCCAGAAGGTCCATAAAGTGGCCAAGCAGGTGTGCAGCCGTCTGGGGCAGTACCGGATGCCCTTTGGCTGGGCTGCCAGGTTAGTGGCCTTGGGCTGCGCTCTGGCCGCTGGGGGAGCTGCTGGAGGTGACGTGGGACCGTCAGGCTGAGCGGGCAAAGGGCCAAGCTGCTGAAGTCAGGGAGGTTGCGTGGAAGCAACAGAGGGCAGAATCTGGCTCTGACTTCTCAGGCAGAATGTGGATTGGCCTGAAATACTCTATCTAGAATTAGAAACAAAATATTAAATAGTAAACAGCGCTGGGAAGGCAGTAACCTTCCTGCTGGCCTGCAGCTACAGATTTCAAGGCAGAACATTCCTGTGGTTGGATTACTCTTTCCCGTGCTACTGAGGGAATTGGTGCAGAAATTGCCTCCTGGCACCACGCATTGCCAGGGAAGGGATGAGAGTGGACCTCCTGGCCTGGCAGTGGCAATCAGCAGGGTTTCACCTCCCATCTCTGACTCTGTGTTAATTAATGTTCTTGGGAATGACTGAAGATAGCGATCTTATTCTATCACTGTTATTTCAGTGCTAACTCCCTTAAAACTCACATCAGAAGAAGACCCTACAGGCAAGTTCAACCCTCTGCCACTGTCTCCTGTTGCTAAACTGCCACTTGGTGCTCACACAGGACAGTAATGATGTGGGAACACCAGGTGACTGTCACAGTGGGCTGGGATTTGCTGGTGTGCAGCTTGCCATGCGCATTCTTGAGCTGGATTTTCCTGTGACGTTGGCTCTCCGCTTCATTCTTGGGGCCAGCCCACACCCTGTGCAGTGCCTCAGCCCTCATTCAAGTGTAGCCTCAGCCTAGTGGTGTGCTCTGTGTGTGCATTGACTTCAGATTTGTCCCTGCAGGGTAAAGAGCTGCACAGAGCAGACAACAGGATGGTGTGGGGAGCTGTGTTGCACCCCATCCCTGGAACAGTTTTCCTGTGGGTTTCAGATGAAGCTGTTTGCACAGAAAGGGAGTACGAATGCTTTAGTGTTCCTACTGTACAAAGACACCCACAGCCTTTATTCTTAAGGGTGAAGATGCAGGAGGAAGCGGATGCTTGTCCTCTGACTTGTCATTTTTGTGTACTCCTTTCCTAGGAAGATTCCATATCCTGGTTCTCATGTGAGCAACCAGGAAGATGTTTTGCTGCTCGGTGTTAGCGGAAGGGGATTGAAGGGCATTTGTGACTGCAACAGGCTTGGGGCTGGGCTGGGTGTGTACTTCTCACCTGGGTAAAGGGAAGGGATATGGGGATGTCCCATGCAATGCTATGTGACCTTGTGTTGCAGACTGTGGGGGATCTGAGCACCACGTAGAGATGGGAGAGTGATCAGGAGGTGGTCAGAGCAGTCACAGCCCACAGAACCTCTCACCTGATAAACTGCCTTTCAGAGACCTCAGCTGTCTGCATCTCTACCAACATTTAGGGAGTGTGTCTCTTCTTTTCTGCAGGCCAGTTTTCAAAGACTCCCAGGGCACTCTTGATGCTGAAGGAAAATTCTCACCCTTGTACAAGCAAGACAGTGGCAAAATCTCGAATGAAGATATGCTGAAGCTCTTAGCAGAGTATAAGAAGTAAGTGTATGAGACTGGTGCAGAGGCTGAAGAGGCATTTTAACATACATTTTTAAGCAGTAAGTGTACACGAGATAACAATTTCTGAAATACTCAGGAGGTAACAAAAAGCCTTGCTGATGCGTTCAGCAGCTGAATTTTCAAGGTTCACAGTTTTGTTCCTTTCTTCCTAATGCAGGCCGGAGAAGACAAAACTACAGATCATTCCAGCCCAGTTAAATATTGTCATCAAAGACATCCCGCTAGACTTCACAAGTAAGGATCTTGGCTCTTAAAATAGTTGCTGATGGTTCTGGCCTCAGGAGATAGCATTTGTATGGGGAGCTTTTCCATTTCATTAACAAAAATATATTGGGGTTGCAGTAAGAAATCAGTAATTTAGCACAACTGCTGACTTGTCTTTCTGATGGATTCTGTGGAGGGATGTGGTCCAAGTGCAGTTGTCTACCTGAGGAGTGTATCTGCTTTGCAGCTCAGCTCCCGCATCCTAAATCTAAAGGAAGTCTGCTTTTGCCATTATTGTTACGCTGGGCTCATATAACAGTTTTGATCCATAACACCATGTGCTCATGTTCAGTGTCACACCATGGGCCCTTTACCATCTCCTGTCATGGGTTCTGTGGTCTGGTTCCCTGTCCAAAAGATTTTTTTTGGCAGGCATCTTTTTTCCTTTTTTTCCTTTGGTGAACACCATCACTTGAGTTGAACTCTCCCTCATGATGGATGTGAGTCTCAGTGGATTAGGTGGGAATTGTACACAGATTTGCAGGCAAAATAACCATCACACGTCTTTCTGAAGCAGAGGGTGGAAAAGGTCTGACTTAGTGGGACTGATGTCCACTGAGAAGTCAATCTCATGCCATCATTTCTGAAGCCTATCTTCTTTAGGCAGGTGGTATCTGCATGATTTATAAAGCAGTAACTTAACAGGTCGGATTCCTGGGACCTCAGGATGGTGGTGCTGGGCAGAGCAGCTGTCCTCACCCAGACATGAGGAGGCCAAAAGACCCTTTGACTTTGCCCAGAGCTGCAGCAAAGTGCCACTTCTGCAGTCCCCCCCGGCAAGGAGAGCAGAGCCCTGTGGTGCCTGTTCACTCATCTTTAATCAGTGTTGCTAATGCAGTGGTGGACCTCAGGTGCTGCATGATCAGGAGGAGAATTTTCCCTTAATCATTTCTATGGGAGTGGGCCAAGCCCCGCTGCGTGGTCACACACATGACCCTCTGTCATGGAGAGAACCGGGTGCTCAGGAGCAATGGCAGAGTTTCAGACCCACAGGTTTCCTGTTGCAGCTGTGCTTCCCATGTTTGTGGGGCATGCGCTCATCCTTTCCTTCTCTTCTAGATTGTGTGACAGCTTCTTATATTCCTATAAAGCCTTTTGAGAAGAGCTGTGAGAACATTGCAGTAGAAGTGGAGGAGCTTGTCCCAGAAGTTGCAAAATACTGTTATCCCTTCACCGTCTACAAAAACCACCTTTATGTCTACCCCTTGCATTTGAAGTATGAGAACCAGAAGGTGTTTGCTAAGGTGGGTGACTCGGTGGGCTCTGGGGTGATGCTGCTGACCTGGGGCAGGGGCTCATCCTCTGTTCTCCCCCATTCCAGGCAAGGAACATTGCTGTCTGTATTGAGTTCAGGGACTCAGATGAAGCTGATGCCAGGCCCTTAAAGGTGGGTACGTTTTATTTCTAGTGACCTGGGGCTGTCATTTGCTTGCAGGTTTGTACCATATGCCAAGCAGAGCAATAGGAAAACACTGCGTTTCCATGCTCACTGTTTCCATTCTGTCAGCTAACTTAGGGTGGCAGCAATCCTGAATCCAGCTTCTTGTTTGTATTTCCAGTGTATATATGGCAAACCTGGAGGCCAACTCTTGACATCAAATGCGTATGCAGCCGTGCTGCATCACAACCAGAGCCCGGAGTTCTATGATGAGGTAAAGCAAAATGATGGGAAATAAGAAACTTTCCTGGGTGCTACAAAGCCAAGTGGCTTTTTGAGATATATGTTTTTCCAGAGCTGGGTGAAATATGGGTTAAAAAACAAACATCAGCCCTTTGCCCCTCAATAGAAGAGCCCCACAAAGCCAGAGACTTTGTCAATTTTTAATAGCAGTTTGTTTTCTTCTGTCTTTACTGTCATGCTTTGTGCACTCCAGTCGTACACCCCCATTAATAAATAATGTGCAAATGTGCTGAAAATGTTAGCCAGGAGTTACCTAAGGTGGTAGGAACCTGTCTTGTATAACTGCATAAAATGTAACGTTTGTGAAATAAAATAGAACTTAAAAGTACAACTCCATGATTAAAAATATGGTCTTATCTATCATGGTATCATTTTAGATTAAAATTGAGCTTCCAATTCACCTCCATCAAAAGCATCATCTGCTTTTCACCTTCTATCATGTCAGCTGTGAAATTAATACAAAGGCAACATCGAAAAAACAGGACACTGTTGAAACTCAAGGTATGTTCACTGCTTGCATTACTTCTCTTGGAGTGTAAGAGTCCAAGATAAAATAAGTGTAGCAACACGGTAAAATGTTTGACTAAAATACTAGCCTACCTGAAGTTTCTTTTATGGAAGCATGCTAGGACAAATTCTGGGTTTAAGTTTTGTATACTAAAGCCCAAATTTTGCTGCAATTTGACAGCTGTTACTGAACGTTCTTGACTTGACTTGCATGAATGGGGCTATTGTCAGCCAAGCCACTGACAAACGCTTGGCAGAAGATCAGGGCCTCAGGGGCTGATCCTGCCAACACTAGGCACCTGTAAGAGTCTGAATGTACTGAAATGCCCCTGGTTAGGATATTTCTCCTTCCAGCTGGTCCTTGGGCAACTAAAGGAACTTTGTCATGGTGCTGACGCATCATTTCTGCTCCTCAAAACCATTCTGATCTCGGTTGTGCTTAATTTTATTTAACAATTCAGCAGGTACAATATGTTTTATCAAGGCTGACATGATCAGTTCCAGCCTGGTAGGAGCCACTTGCACTCCTGCAAATTGAATTTTCTTAGAGTGAGCCCTTTCTGGAGCTTGAGCTAACCATGTATCCCTGTGTGTCTGCTAACTTGGTGCATTGGTTGCCTCTGCAGTGGGATATGCCTGGGTCCCCTTGCTGAAGGATGGACGGATTGTCACCCTGGAACGACATTTGCCTGTTTCATCCAACCTTCCACCTGGCTACCTGGGTCTCGGGGACACAGAGTCACGAAGGGTAGGGCAGCCATTTAAAATAAGCTTAAACATAAAGTGAAGAGGAAAGCTGGGCTTTTGTTATCCCTGTGAGTTCTGGGTTTGTGCTTGTGCTCTTCATGGCTGGAAAGATTCTCACAGCGGTGTTGCCCTCAAAGCTTGTGGTTCATAAGGGTGGGAGAAGGGACACTTTCCTTCCGCTTTCTGTGGCTATGTAGGTTGCAAAGAATATTTTCGTGACAGGCTGGACTGGGCTGAGCAGAATAGTGGGCATGTGTTCTGTGTGCATGTTCTGACGTGGACCCCTCTGCCTTACCATGGCTGCAGTCATGTCAATGGAGGTCCCCATTCTTCCACCCCAACCTTACCTTCTGACCAGCTGTCTGCCCACACACAGCCACCTTCTCCCAACAGTCTGAAGCCAAGTGCTTGAATGTTGTCTGTTCACAGCAGCCCAGTGTGGATGCAAAGTGGGTGGATGGAGCAAAGCCACTCTTTAAAATCAGAATCCACTTGGACTCGACCATTTACACCCAGGTAAGTTGAGCATGTCATCCGTGTAGACTTTTAACACAAATGCAGAGGAAGTGGTTGCTGTATTTCTGCTGTTTCTCTGCTGTTTGCAGAGCAGCACTGAGATACTTCTGTAGCAGCAGATCTGGGATTCCTTGCAGGATTCTGCTGCTTTGGGTGTGATGAGACAGCTGTGCGAGTGAATGAGCCCTGGGAGGTGCTGTGTCTTCTTGGCTCCTTGCTCTGTAACTGGCAGGAGAAGGAAAACATTTGAGCAAATGAGCTGCTTCAATAATGCAGAAAAGAACTGGTGGGGATGGAAGATTTCCCCCAAATATTAGACTGTTCATTGACATACTGAAAAGAAAAGAAAAAAAAGTAGTTTTCTGACAACAACAGATACTTTTCACAAGAAAACCAGATTCTTCATTTCCCTTTGAAACCAGTTTAGGCTGTTTTACCTAGTCCTTAAGTGTTCTGCTGACTTACAGTGGTGATGGACTTCTTCCCCAGGCTTCATGTGATGTGCAGCAAAGATCCCCAGCAGATGCTCCAGGGCACCTCCTGTCTGCACTGCTCATGGGGAAGTGCCCTTGGTAGGACTTGTTGTCCTGTGCTGGATGTGATCATTTACATTCGCTGCGACTTGTTTTCAGCATCATCCAAACCTATTTTAAGGTCTTACTGATTTTTGTACAGCTCATTATCTCCATTTCCCTTCAAATTACATTCCCAGATGCTTTTCAGGGTTAAATAAGCCAGTAATAAAATTTAACCTCAGAAGAGGAGGGAAGGGAATGAGGAAGCACAGTGAGGCAGTCACAAAGAGTCTCAGCAGTGCTGTAGTCCTGGGAGGTGGCAGCTGGAGACCAAGAGTGCCAATGATGGTGACATGGGACTTGCTAGGGACGTGGTCCTGGCCCACTGCTGCAGGTCTGTCAGTGGGGTTTCGGGTGTAAGCTGGAAAGTAGAGGCTGGCAAAGACTGAGACTGCTGCCCTGACCTTGCTTTTCATCTCTTTCAGGACATGCACTTGCACAAATTCTTCCAGTACTGCCAGCTGGTTCAGGCGGGAGCAAAGGAAGTCCCTGGAGAGCTCATTAAATACCTGAAGGTGAACTGTGCCTGTCAGTGGGCTTTGTTTATGTTTTCTGGACCATCAGTAAATACCCAGAGCCCTGTTCTGTAGGGACACGCACTTGAGCAGTGCTGGGATCCATTGTACGGGAGCCTTACCCTTGCTTACTGGTGTGACCATCTGTGTGCTGCTTCCTGCTGCCTTTCCCAGCAATGAATCGAGTAGTCAGCGTCACTCTGCCATGCTCTCAGCACAGCCTCCTTCTGACAAACCTGCACGTTCCTCCCCTGCTGCCCTACATCTGATTTAAACTTTTAAAACTAGCGCCATTCCTCTCTTTCAGGAATTTATCCATTCAAATCAGCATTTATTTCAGGCTGAAAAACATCAGTGAGATTGTAATTTGGTGAAATTTGACCACAGATGGCCTGTGACCCAGACCCAGCTTTTCAGCACTCGCTGCAGCATGAGTAAGGGCGTTGGAGTAGATCCAGCAAAGGCTTCTGTAGGGAATGTAGTTCTTGGCTGTTTAGCATCCTTGTTTCCTTCCATAGCTGCCTGTTTTTGAGATTGCTGCTGTAGCAACAGCTCTGCTTCCAGTGGCGAGGATTTATCACCGCAGAGTCACTGGGTGTGTTTCAGATAGCGTACAAATATTCTAAGCAGTAAAAATAATGGCAGGTTTTGAAGCCAGCACAGAGAGCAGTTGCTTTGACCTCACTGCAGACAAGGAGACATTTACACACTGACCACAAGCGGGGGCTTCGTACCACTGGCACATCAATAATTTCAGTAATGTAAATTCTTACATCCAGATTTAAAAACCTTTCTTTAGATTTGCAGTTTAAAAAATGAAAAATAAACACATCATCTTTCCTAGACCCATATTGTGATATTCAGGCAAAGAGGTCTAGGAGAAGGGTGAAGGGTGTGTGCACCAGGTGATCTTGACCTTCTCTGGGGCACTTAAATCCCATTTCCAATAGCAAGCTGTGCCCTTTGGAGGAAGGTCTCGCTGCACGTTATCAAGCATCAGATTTTCACAACAGCATTTGCAAAAATGGCACTTTGTCACACCAGATGGTGAGAAGAGTCAGGAGCAAAACTTCAGCCTTAAGTTCTGGGTTACTGGGGTCAAATTTGGTAGCATGTGACCCCTAATTAAGTCACAGCTGCCTGAATACATCTGAGAGGAAGATTAATACCTGCCAGGAGTGATTAATGTTGCTCCCTGAAGGCACATAGCTGGGATCCATCAGCTGGAAGGCAGCAAGTGATGCTCCAGCTCCAAGTTCTCCTGTCCCCTGGCAGGCTGACGCCCACACCCCGAAGCATTTGCTAATGCCTGTCGTATTGCCCCAGAAATGTCTGTGGACTATAAATATTTAACATCTGCGAACAGTTGAACTAAAAGTGTCTGTGTTTTGAACATTTGTTTTAGTGTTTGCACGCCATGGAGATCCAAGTAATGATTCAGTTTCTACCTGTAATTCTTATGCAACTATTTAGAGTCCTCACAAATGTGACGCAGGAAGATGAAGTAGCTGTCAACTGCACCATGTGAGTGTCTGGTAAACCATCTGTCTTTGGTTACAAATGCAAAGCCACAAATTACAGTGCAAGGCAGGGTGTGGTTTCCCGGTACAGGGTGCTAAGTGACGGTGCTGGCTGGCTGCTGCTGCCTCTTGGGGCACTGGAGCACAGCACTGTCCTCACCTGGCACGTATGGGTGACATGGGACAGCGTGGGGCTGGGAGCTGCCTGGGGGAAAGTGTGTGATCTCAGAGAGATCTGCTCAGGAGTGGTGGAGACAGTGAGGAGGTGAGGGGACTCTCAAGCCAATGGTGTAAGGGAAAGCAACCTGATTTGGGGGTTGGAATGAGATTCCTTCCAACCCAAGCCATCCTGTGATTCTGTATTTTGTCACTCATGACTGGAAATGTCATTAGTAGTTGTCCCAAATGACATTAGTGTTGAAGACCCTGCAGAGTCCTGCAAATTGCTGTGGTGAGGCATTTCAGAGTGGCACCTGGCACCAGGGGTTCGATTTTTTTTCCTTCCTGTCACTGTGTTTGGCTCAAAGGCTTCGTTCTGGAGGTTTCAGACCTCCCTGCACCGAGTTTTGCTGCTGGGTCTGTGCTGTGCAGCTGAGCCGTGCCTGCAGCCCCCAGAGGGCAGTGCTGACTAGCGCCGTGCTGCTGCTCCCCGACGGAGACTTTCCATCCTACGTGTGGTCACCACGCACGTAAACTGATGGGTGCATTAAAAGCATACATCCTCCTACGGCTCTGCTGCCAGAAAGTGCTGCAATACAGAGGGGGTTGCTGGATTCTGCTCCACGGAGGTTTTGCTCCAACTCCAGGAAGTAACGTGCAACCAAAAGCATCTTGCTCCCACGAAAGCAATGGTCAGAGGCTGAGCCCTGGCTTCCCAGGGGGGAAGGATCCATTGTGGCCACTGTGACTTGTGTTGTAGGTTGTGGGGACTCCTCCTGTGCCAAGCACTCTTCCCCTCTGCTCAAATTGCCAGAGGACAGGGACAGAGGAACAAATAACCCTGGCTGCCTCCTGGGCGATCAGCCTCCCATGTTTCCCTCCACAATTTTTTTCTAAACTTGGCCTGATTCTCTTCAGTTTGTCAATAACTCTCTGTTATTGACAACTGTTTTCCTATCTAGGATTTCAGAGTGGAATTTTAAACCCGCTGAATCTGATAAATGGCTTGTAAACTCCTCTCTGTGGTTTGGCCTCTGGGGCCTGTGACAATGTGCAATAGTTTGTTGTTCCTTCTGACTTGGACTGGAATGTAAATCCCCAATACTGGCTTGGGAAACCAGGCACTCACTGCCTTCATCAGCCACCTGGAGTGCTTCCAGAGGGCTGGCATGTTCTCCAGGGGCTGTGTGTCCCCAGTGAACTGCAAGACAACAGCCTGAAAATAATACAGAGCATGTAACTAGGAGCAAGAAGGGAGGATACCTATGCTAATTCAGTAAAAAAGAGCCTTCAGAATTAATACATTTGGGGGATTCAGGAAGGTATCAGAGAATAACAACCATGAAGAATTTTTCCCCACTTCTCAGCAGAGATTTTGAAGTTGTGGGTTTTTTTTTTTTGCTTTGTTTTTTCAGACTTGATGAAGCATTGCAGCTGTCACTCATATTAATAAGAGCCACTCTTATTAGATTAGGACAGGGCTCACAATGAGGACAGACTCAACGTACTGTATGATGTGGATGAATCTGTAGTGTGTGCAGGAGGCAGAACTGAGCTTGTCCTCCATGTAGCTGATCTGGAGATGCAGCCAGATGGGCAACACCAACCAAAGAGAGCTGGCTGCAGAGCAGAGGAAATGCATATTTTCATTTTTGAGTTATCTAACCGCTGACTGTTGTTCAGGTGCCTATTGCTCACTGTAATATGAGTTTAAGTTGCTGCAGGCTTTGATGCTGGCATGCATAAAGAAATAGGATGCATCCCCCGCAGGGAATTGCTCCACCTCACCTCCTCGTGCTGGGAGCACTGAGCATTGGAGGCAGCGGGGCTGGCTGAGGCTTTTGGGCTTGAGCAGGATAAGGTGTTTGCTTTTGTGAGCGGGAGGAACTTGCCCTCACATTGTGTGCTGAACACGTTTCTCCCCAGGGTTCTTCTACACATCGTGTCCAAGTGCCACGAGGAAGGCCTAGACCACTACTTGCGCTCCTTCCTGAAGGTCAGTCGTGGCACACTGCTGTGTGCAGCTCCCTGCTGCAGCAGGCACACCCCTGACACTGTCCCTCTCGCCTCTCAGTACGTCTTCCGAGCTGAGAAACCCGCCGTGACGCAGGCGAAGATGACCCACGAAATCCTGGTCCTTTCCATGGCCACGATCTTGAAGCAATCAGCAGATTTTCTGGCCATCAATAAGCTGCTCAAGGTGAAGCACTGGCAGTACTTCTGGCTGCCTGAGGTGGAAGGGAGGAAAAGGGGAAATGGTACAAAGCCCGTCCAACCCCACTGTGGGAGCACAGCTACCAGGACAGCCCCTCGTCTCCACGTCCTTGAGGTTCTCTCCTTACAACAAAGGGAAATTCCTGCAGGGAGCCCACTTGTGTGAAGTCTTGTGGCCAGCCACAGCCAAGGGCTTTCCATTTTGCCAGTTTCATCTATTTTCTTCAAGCCACACAGGGGAGGAAAACTGAGTTCCTGCCCCTCTGTGCAGGGCTGGCACCCCAAACACTGCTGGCTCTTTGCAGGGTGCAGAGGGGTGCAGAGGGGACAGAGCCATTCCCACCCCATGGTGACAGGGCTCCTCCAGGGAGCAAAGCTGCTTCCAGGTGGCTTCCCACGCTGGGCTGGCTGTGCAAGCACAGCCGCGCTTGCAAAACGCCATCTGCATGCAAACTCCCTCCTACACTGCTCCTTCCCTGCGTAAGGCGGCGTGTTTGGTCCTGTTGAGGAAAATAATAGTGTTTTTTGTTTGTTCTAGTACTCATGGTTTTTCTTTGAAGCGCTGGCAAAGTCGATGGCGATGTACTTACTGGAGGAAAACAAAATCAAGGTAAAAATGAATTTGTTCAATGCTGCATTACAGAGCCTCACAAAGTCTCTGAAAATTTTTATGAAAAACTATGCAATTCTTTATTAAAAAAAAAAAATGACAAAGTGAGCAACTAGCCAGATCTTTTTTTTTTTTTCCCAGTTCCCTTTTGCCTTTTTCCCCTTTTCACTCTCCTTTGTAACTTAAAAGTTCCTGATGTTGTGGCTCGTGCAGCCTCCTCTTCTGTTACAAGCTCCTGTAGTCTCAGCCACCACTTTCTTTGTGTCAACGTTTGATTAGGAAGAAACATAAACAGATGTTGAAGGGAACTTGTGCCTGGGCTGGGTTCTCTCCCAGCTGCTCACCTACAGCACTGTGTGTGATGCTTTTGGTTTCAGCTGCCCAGGGCCCAGCGGTTCCCCGACTCCTACCAGCACGCCCTGCATTCGCTGCTGCTCGCCATCATCCCTCACGTGACCATACGCTATAACGAGATCCCCGAAGAGTCCAGGAATGCCAATTTTAGCTTGGCTAACTTCCTGAAGGTCAGCAGCTTCTTTCATGCTCCCAGGCTTTAATCAGGGGGAAAAAAAATGGAAATAAGTAACAAGCAAACGTGTATTTGTACTGTCTTGTTGCTCAGGTTTCTTCAGTGATGATAACTCAGGGGGAATTAGCTTTCCTAGGAAAGAAACTTTCTGAGAGACTGTGATACTCTCTATCTGGGGTTTTCAGCTGTGCCTAGCAACTGTTCAAAATGTGAGATGAAATATGTGTGCTCTCATTTTAAATATTTCTGTTGTTCACTGGAGAGTCAAGTGAGCTCATCCAAATAATTTCAGAGAATCTGGATCAAGTAAATTTTGGAAAGTCAGCAGCAGCCCAGGAGATCAAACCTGGCTGCTGGTGGGATGGTAGTATGGAGATGATTTGGGATGATCGCTTTCTCTATTAATGGTGGGTCACATGCCGCTATGTTTTCTGCAGCGCTGTTTGACCTTCATGGACAGAGGATTTGTGTTTAACCTGATAAATGATTACATTTCTGGATTCAGCCCCAAAGACCCCAAGGTAAGCAGTACATATCTTGAAAGTTTGTGTGTGTCTACACCAGCTAAAGTTCTGTAGTGATTATTTCATACCACACTTGGAGGCATTTTAGACACTGTTCCTGCAGAGCCTTTTGGAGGCAGAGACCTCTTTGTCTGGGCTGAGAGCCTGTATGCAGATAAGCTTTAAATCCATGTAAACAGTCAGAACTGAAGGGAGGGCTGGTTAATAGTCTGGATGAAAAAGGTAAAGAAGTCCCAAGTGACAGTTGCATGCCATGCCGCTTAAGGGCACAACACAAAAATTTGCCAATAATCACAGAGTTGCACTAAATGCAGTTTAGATTCCCCAGTCTTTGTGCAAGAAGCACACTGAACTAGAAGCAAATAAGACATACTGAAAACATGTTTTGTGTTTGTCTCGTTTCTTTAATTTATTTTTTCCTCAGCTGCTGGTTGAATACAAGTTTGAATTTCTTCAAACCATCTGCAATCATGAGCACTACATTCCTCTGAACTTACCAATGACCTTTTCCAAACCCAAGCTGCAGAGAGTTCAAGGTATGTCTTTTCTCAAGAGACTGGCTAGGAAGCTGTAATTTGTCTTTCTCAGTGGCTTCAGACTAGACGTAACTTGGCTTAATGTCAAGGAAATGTATGTCCAGGTTATCCTGATTGATGTTAACCTCAGGAAAATATGCTGTTCTGTCAGTGTGACCTTACTGAGCTCCAGAACAGTCTGCTGTCAGTCTTTTCAGTACTTCCTATGTTTAAGTTTGCAAGGGATTAACAATCTCCAGAAGAAATTGTCCCTGTCTCAGTACATACAGGTCATGCAGGTGTAATCCTTTGTTCCCACAACTGTCAGCATCCCCTGAGAAGGTAGGGGTCTCATCAGCCAGGGCTGTAGTGAATGGAGATGTAGGAGAACAAATTGTGTTCACTGCCCCACTGGCAGCTCTCTTTGTGGCCGCCTGCTTTCATTTGTAACAAGAGTGTAGCCGTGCACAATGCATTCAAGCTTGTGCTCCAGCCTGGGCTGAATGCAGCCAGCAGAGAACTTGAGTCTGTGCCAGTCCTCAGTCCATACCGTGTATGTATGTACCATGGCTCCTAAGATTGCTATAGACAGAGCCTTTTGCTCTCTAGGTCCTGATTTCTCATCTGTGCTAGATTAATACAGTGAAAATTGCCAGGTCTGGGTGCTGATAGCCTGGCCAAGTACCAGAGAGGAAAGTGTGGCTTGGGATTCCCCGTGTGAGAGCCCAGTGGATTTATCTTGATGGAGGCAAGGGAATGTCTGGGTGTGCCTCCAGGTGCAGCCACGCAAATCCTAAAGGAGTTCCCTTTGCAATAACACTCAAATTTTCTTTATTCTGGTATGTTTCTGACTCCTCTGAGCTTTCTCTGGGCCAGCTGCTAATCTCTCTCACTTACATCAGTTTGGCTGCTTGACTTGCATGGTTAACAAAGTGTGCTGCTAGAAATGGCTGAGAGAGAACAGCACACAGGCACGCTGCCTCCCCAGTGCTTATTAGCAGCTGGTTAAGATAAGGATGCTCTTGTTTAACATTCACCTTTGCATTTGCAATGGTTAAACTGAAAAGCCATAAGAGCAGCTCATCTTTCCTCTTCTGTTTTACTGTGACTAGGACCTGCCAGTTGAGGCTTTGTTTTTGAAATATCCTCAGGCGTTTGTGCCTTTGTGGCGGTGCCTGTGCTCTGCCTGCCATGGTAGAGCCACATCGCCGCTTACAGAGCCACAAATCTCCATTACACACCAGGCTGGTTTTAAGGACAGACGTGTGCTTACAAGGGACCATGGGCTCAGAGGCTGGGAGGTGTGATGTGCACATCACCAAGATATCCCAGAGGGGTGCCTCATCTAATTATCAGCTTAATTAAATAAAAGGGGGAACATGCCCATCCTCCTAGTGCTCTGTTCCTTGGAAAAGAAGGAATAGCCTCCAGGAAGGTGGAAACAGGGCTCCTGTGGCAGAAACTGATACGGATGGGCCTTGTGGGTAGAGCCCATCCCTGCGACAGCATCCTGTTGAGTTGGAGGATTGCATCTTGCCACAGTTTCTTTGAAACATGTTGGCTGACAAGAGGCTGGTAGCTGATCTGCATCCTGCTGCCTCGCCCATGCATTCCCTCAGCCAGAGCAAAGCCCCAAGCCTGTCCTCAGCCAGCAGCACAGGGCTGTTTTTGCAGTCTTGTGATAGCAAAGAACCCAAGAGATTGACGGAAGTTGGAAGTTAACAAAGACCTTGGAAATAATATTAAAACATGACATACTGTCCAATTTCTCCAAGACTGGAGAAATCATTTATTCCTGTTTACTTTTGCTGTCTTTTTATTTGTCCCTTTTCTTTTTACACACTAATTAGATATTTTTTCGTTTGCCCTGGAACGGTTCACTTCAGTAGGTACATCCAACAAGGACCATTGAGTCCCATAATGTCAAATTAAATATTCAGTCTCCAACCAGTTAGCTGGTATCCAGCTAATGAAGTAACCGTGATATGTGACGCTTACGCACTTGCTACCATGACTAACAATGAAAGCTAGATAATACTCCAGATTGCTTTCTCTTTCCTCTGAATCTGATTTTCACAAGCCAGTAAATGCTACTTATGAATCAGCCAACTTAAAAATATCTGTTGAATGGGACAGTGCTGTTGGAGCCCTTTGGTTGGGACTTTCAAAGTTGTGTGTATGCACTGTGCTTTACCACAGAAAGGCTTTCACACCTGTGGGGTTTTCAGAAAAAACATCTGAGCTGAGCATGTAGGGTTTGTACCATCTGTGGGAGGAATGCACAGCTTTGAGGTTATCCCTCTGGGAGGCTCAGTGCTGTAATGCATCAGTCAAACCGTGCCTGTCATGGCTCTGATTAGATATATGGGCTGCCTGAAAGAGATAATGGTGTCAGGGCGAGGTCACTCGTAGCAGCCCGAGTGCACATGCAGCCCGCACTGAAATCTGTGTCTCTGTCGCTTTTCCGCTGCGTTATCTGTGCAAGTTGGTGAAAATGATGTCTTACCCTTGCTGCAGCCACTCCTTTGATCGCAGCATAGATACAGCCCGCATCCACGTAAGGTGCAGAGTGTGAGTTAATTCACCGAGGTGGTTAGGTACTGAGCTGCCTTTCTCCAGGCAGTCAGGGAGCTGTGCTCAGTGTCTGCTGGAGAGAAGCTAACAGCCTCGCAGCTCCCTGGAACCCTGCCCTGCTTCCTGGGCTCTGCAGCAGGGCTAGAAACCCAGCAGTGTAACCTGCTGGAGGGGTCACTTGGCACCGTGTCCTTGTTTGCATCCCTCACCCCAGCAGGAAAGTTTGCTTCTGCTCTGCTCTCTGAGCCCGGTGACAGTGCAGGTTTCACAGAGTCGTGCTGTCCTTCCCTGTTTCATCCATCTCTGACTTTACAAATCAGTCCTCAGAGCACTGAGCTTTGGGAAGCGTCACTCTGCAGAAATCCTTCACTTAGCTGCTGCTCAGATGGTGGGGGCCAGAATTAATGCCGAGCCAGAGTCAGGAGATGACAAGTTCTTTAATATTACTTAGTGGTTGAGTAAACTGTAGCTAGTTCAGGCATTATTAAAATATCACCACACTGCAGGATAGAGTGTGATGAACTGTATCCATGAACTGTTTGGGCTCACTTGACCGTTCTGTCTCACTCTGAATAGATCTTTGGAACAGTTCCCTTAACCATTGCTTTGCTGTTTCTTTCAGATGTAAATCTTGAATACAGTTTAACTGATGAATATTGCAAGCATCATTTCCTGGTGGGGATGCTTCTCAGAGAAACCTCTGTTGCCTTGCAGGACAACTATGATATCAGATATACGGCCATCACGGTCTTAAAAAATCTCTTGATAAAGCATGCCTTCGACAACAGATACCAGCACAAGGTCAGGCATATTTTGTTGGCTTTTAAATGTAAGATTCTTGAATTCTGTGAAAAAACTCACATCAGTTTTAGATTTTGTATGGTGCTCTGAGGGTGTTCTCGTTACTGTTCAGGGAGCTGTTTTAAGTGAACTCTGTGATTCTGTAGAAGGCTGTGCTGCCATTCTGTGATAGTTATGGCATTACAGGAATAGCTCTAAGAAATGGCCTAGGAATAAAAATAACGTGGTGAGATAACTGCAGAGCTCTTATCCGTGCTGAATATTTAGATAACAAAGCCATGAGCCATTAAGGGACTTGAGAGTGTCGTTAGCCAAGAGGCTGTTCGAAGTTAAGCAACGTCAATGCTCTTCTGGACTTGGGCTTAAATTAATATCCTGCATTAATATACTATAATAAGGAAGCAAGACTGATCTCTGTTACAAGTCAGCTGCGTGTTTTGCTAATTAGTGAACCAGAAGAGAGGATCTGTGGATTCTCACAAGATGCTGGATTTCCACTGGGGAGTTTTCAGCTTTCTTTGGTCAGAGGCTCTGCATGTGGTATTGCTGAGAGAGCCCAGAGCTGGGCATGTTTTCTTTCTTGATGCTGATCCCTGCTGAAGCATATGTCCTTGGAAGTGCTGAGCTGTCTGTTCAGACATTACCTGTCCTTGCTGTAGGCTGAAAATATGCTTCTGTTCAGAGTTTAGCTCTTAAAATTGCTCCTAGTTTGCTGCATTCAAGGTTTTACTTTGGAATATACATAGCATCCTGGGCACGAAGGGTGGGAGAAGTGACCCAAATGTGCCAGGGACTCCTGCCCCTCTGCATGGACTGGCGCCAGCTCCTCTCCTCTTCCTTCTCTGTGTCTTTGGCAGCGGAACTGGAAGGGCTGAGCAGGAGGTGGTCTTGTTTTTCTCTGCAGCAAGGATCCCCGGTGACTTGCACAGCCTGGAAACAAAACCACAGCACATGGTAGTTGGCCAGACTTGGTAAAACAGCAGAGATTTGCCAGCTCTCTTGCAAGGCTGGGTCAGAGGCAGCCTGTTTCTGCTCTTCTGGGTGCCTGAAAACCCTTATGCTAATTCAGAAGCTGTTTGACCCTGAATGCAACCAGCATGCAGCACCCTCCCTGCCCCCTTAAAAACACCTTGTATCTTAAAATCGTCCTCCTGGGTTCTTGTGCGTGTTGTGCTCTGGACTGCATGGCCAGGAAGCTGCCTGGAGCCAGGGCAGGATGCTCAGCTGGTGTCCTGGGACAAAATCACACTGCAGGCAGGAGGGGCTGAGCAGGGCAGGGGCTGCTGCTGCAGTCTCGCTCCGGCCAAGGAAATCTCATCCTTATCACTGACTGAGAGGGGGTTTGCTGAGCCCTTGGGCACTGTCAACATTTCTTATATTTTCTTGATAAAGTATGACAAAACATACGGGATTCTTGTATCAGTCAAAATGTGCTGTTCAATTCACAGCCTTTGGGTATGTTTTTCTAACCTTTCTGTCAAGTCCAGAATAACCGATCTTTAAAAAGAAAAGAGTTGATTTTCAGAGAGCCCTGCATATAGAAAAGGCCAAACAGACTGCTTTTGATCATCTCAAAGCTTTATAAACAAATCTGTATCAGTTAATTCAAGTTAATCCCTTCCTAGAAACTGTTTTGACTAGAAGCATTTGCAACGGAGAACTCCCGACTGGAAGCAATAGTCAGCACCACGCAAGAAGCAAATGTTTTTATTTCATTACTCCTGGATGTTGCACTTCAAAATGAAGCCATGCGAGTGAAGTGCCAGTTAGAGGGTTAGGAAATCCGGCATTTTGTGTCCAGCTCTGGGGCCCCCAGCATGAGAAAGACGTGGAGCTGTTGGAGCGGGGCCAGAGGAAGCCACGGAGATACTCGGAGGGCTGGAGCACCTCTCCTACAAAGAAAGGCTGAGGGGGCTGCGGGTGTTCAGCCTGGAGAAGAGAAGGCTCTGGGGGGACCTCATTGCGGCCTTCCAATACTTTAAAGGAGCTTATAATCAGGAGGGAGACTGACTTTTTACGCAGTCTGGCAGGGATAGGACAAGGGGGGATGGTTTTAAACTGAAAGAGGGGAGATTTAGGTCAGATATTAGGAAGAAATTCATTACTCAGAGGGCGGTGAGGCCCTGGCACCAGGCCCAAGGCTGTGGGTGCCCCATCCCTGGAGGTGCCCAAGGCCATGGGTGGGCCCTGCGCAGCTGAGCTGGGGGGCACCCAGCCCACAGCACGTGGGTGGAACGTGGGTGGGCTTTGAGGTCCCTTCCAGCCCAAACCATTTTATGATTCAGTTTATCACGCTTCCTGTGTGACGGGAAACGTCATTCAGCCCCCAAAATCCCTCATTTCCCAAAGCTGGGAGGGTAATACCCACTGGTGGCACATACACATTTTGGCTAAAGAGTTTCCTTTTCTCTGCTTTGTAGAAAGCCTGAGCTCTAACCTCCATTTTTCTCCCTTTTATCAGAACCAGCAGGCAAAAATAGTGCAGCTCTACCTGCCGCTGTTCGGGCTGCTCCTGGAGAACATCCAGCGCGTGGCCGGCCGCGACGTGCTCGCCTCCTGCGCGGCCGCCTCCAGCCCCGTGAGTAGAGCCCAGCGACCCTCTGCTGCTCCCCCATGCAGCACACACCCCTTCTTGCAACTCCCACTGCCTGCAGGAGCCTTTGCTTTAGAAAGAAGTGATTTTTTTCCTTCCTCCCCCCCCCAGTCCTGTAAAGTGTTTGTTTATTTAGTTTGGCCTTTCCTGTGACATTTCTCTGTCTGCTGCGCTGCTGTTTTCCTTGCTATTGTTTAGGGTATTTCCCTATGTCATGCATGGTGCCGTGCAGTGAGGTAAGTCCCTCTGAGTGCAATGATTTGGAACAGGACTTAGCTCCCAGCAGCTTTTTTGGGAGCTGTCCATCTGCCTCCCAGATGGGTCAGGCCTGCAGCTGAGGCTTTCTTCTTGTTTAGGGCAAAGCAACAGCAACAAATAAAGACATTTGAACAAAAATAATTTTGACTCAAGTGATGAAAAACAAAAGGGAACAAGCTGCCATCACTTCCTTTAATATGCTTTACTACCCTCTGTACTACTCCCCAAGTCATTTGTTTCCTTGTTACGGACGTAAGGAAATACATTCTTTCCATCTGCATTTTAAAAGCTGCTCTAATTTTCTTTTCTTATTTGATTTTCTCTTCTATGAAAGGTGTTATATTCCATTGGTCACAAAAACCTCTCGTGTTGCTTCACAGGCATCCAGGGATGAATTCATCTGCAATTTTGCATCCCCCTCCAATAGGTCCAGCCTGATCGCAGACAAGGATCCAGGTAAATTAACTTTTCTAAAATTCTACTTTTGCTTTTTTGATGTAACTACTACCAGTCCTTGGTAGGCACAGCTGCTAAGCAGCCCTCACCCAAAATCTGAAATAGCCATCTGCCAAACAGCCTCTCAGAGCTTGCATGCTTTTCCCTGGATGTGGTGGGACCCTGTCTGTCCTTTACTCATGAATCAGCTTTCAACCTGGGGTTTCTGCAAGGCCCTGAATTGCATCCACCACTCATTGCCTGCGATGTGTTCAAGGGCGTAGGTGCAAATGGCATCATTTGGGGTTTGTGGTTTTTTTTTTCTGCAGCACTTCCAAATGGACATGGGATAAAGCGAGAGGACTCGAAAGGATCCCTGAACTCAGAGGGGGCAACTGGTTCCCCAGATCAGTGTGAAAATGTAATGTATCTGGGGTTAGAAAGGACAGCACTCACTGTACCCATCTGTGAGCTGTGCAAAGGCTGTTAGATAGGGGGGAGGGAAAAGGTATTCTTCATGGAAACATCCTCAAAAAGAGCTTGCAAATACCTCTGTTTGGAAACAAACAGGTTAACGTTTAATAGAGGAGGTCAGGCTCACTGGTCTGGTATGCCTTCTGTCTTCAAAAGCCTCAGAGCCAAAAATACAAATGCTGACAAGTTATTTATGAAAGGGACAATTTAAGGGGAAATTCTCTGCTCCCATGGTGCATTTATCTGCACACGTGTTCCCGGTGCTTGGATGGGTCTGAGTCTGGTCAGCATCCAGCGTGCAGTGCTGGGAACGGGGATCCACACACAGCTGGGAGGCAAAGCACCATGGTGCGAGGGGGTCAGTGACCACTGACTCAAGGGAAGATGATTTATTTGTAGCCAGGTCAACACAGGGTAATAACCACAGCCCCAGATTTGCAGAAGGTGACCGTGGTCACACCATAGACAGGTCTGACCCCCATATTCAGACAGTGTACTCTCCTTGTTGGCAGCTTGTGTGCATGGAAATCAGGTATTTGTGCAGACCAGCTCCTGGTTTTCCTTAAGGCGCTCTCCAGATGTGTTGGGTTGGCGTGAATCCTTGATACATCTTGAAAAACTTTGGCCCTTCCAACAAGCAAAGCAAAACTTATCTGGGCTCCTGCTGGCTGCGTCCTGACATGCTCAGAGGTGGGGCCTCTCACGCTTCCCTGAAAGAATCACGAAGCTACAAACCCAGTGCAGCCAAATGCCTGACTATCAAACTGCTCACACTCAGCAGAGCTTGGAACACATGCTCCCACCCTGCTGGCAGCAACACCTGGCTGGGTTTGCAGAAAGCATTTGGCTTTCGGCCCAGCTCATCCCCACAGCCAGGCACCATCTTCAATGTCCTTGAATGTCCATTTTTTCAGTGAAATCGAAAATAGCTTCTCTGTCAAAAAATAGAACATCCTCAAAATGCTGTCAGAGCAATGCCATGCAGAGGAGCACAGCTTTAATGCTGCTGCATGGGAGCAGACGTTGCTTATCACAGTTCCACTGGAGTGTGTGCTGGCTTGACAGTTTGGCGTGGTCAACAGCAAAGTTCTGGCTATAGCAGTGTATCTCCAGTCCTGATCTGAATGTTTAGTTCTGTTTTTTTATGACTCACATCCATAGCCTGCCCCAGAATAAACAACAAATATGATCTGTGGGTCAGTCTCCAAACATGTGAGGCACAGCTTTAGGAAGCATCCTCCTTAGAGCTTAATTGTATCCATTTGTCAGAGGATATGGCTAAGGCAAGCACTGAGAATGCAAAAAAAAAAAAAAAAAAAAAAACTGGAAAAACTTTAAAAGTCTGATCTTTCCCACCACAGAATGCCCAGGCCTTTCCCTCACAGATTGACTCAACTGAAGGATTTCACTTATCTGCCTAACTCACAAAATAGGAGAAAAAAAAACAAAAGACACTCCCAAAACTCAGGAGGGAAAAGGAAAAAAAAAAAAAAAAAGGTTATTTTCTTAAGCTGAAAGTTCCTTTTTCTTTAGTTACTGACATTTTGTTTTGAAGTGTACATGTTTAACAGAAAGATTCTTGCTTTAAACCATGAAAGCTAATGAATTATTTTGTTTGATGAAAACTGACTTCAGAAATGTCATGGAGCTCAGATGCTGTAGCAGGCAGGAAAGTGAAAGCAAGACTGCCATGCATTTTGCTGGATAAGTCATCCTTCTCTGCCCAGACATCTGTTTCCTTGGGCAAAGAAGGCTGTGGCTGTGTGCCCAGGGTTTCCAGACTGCCCATCCCACAGGCTGGGAGATCTCCAAGGCATGTCACATGAGGTGCTGTTGGGGTGCAGGGGACAGGAGAAACACCCATGGCCGCTGGCCTCCACGTGATGTCCCTGTCCCGTTAGATCCGCAGAAGCTCCACGAGGAGCAGCGTGTCACACTGCAGCCGCCTGGACCAGTTTGAGATCCGAACGCTCCTGATGTGCTACCTCTACATCATGAAGATGATCTCTGAAGGTTGGTGGCTCTTGCTCCCTGCAGGGTGTACTGGAAGGCAGCCAGAAAGACCAGAGGGCATCACTGGCTGTTTTGGTCTGTAAAGTCCCTTTTCTGTTAAAAGCAAAAAATCTCAGTGCGTTTTTTTTTCTCTCAGATACACTTTTGGCCTACTGGAACAAATTCTCACCCCAAGAGCTGATCAACGTCCTTGTGCTTCTGGAGTGAGTATCAATGAGGCTGCAATTCAAACCTTGCACCTTTGTGCTGGCAGCATCAACAAGGAAGAAATGAGTGCAGCTGCCTCTCAGGACACACAGGGTCCTGCACAGCACTAGAGGTGTCTGGCCAGGGTGTGATGGTGGCTGTCCACCCCCCGATGAGAAGCAGGTGTCTACTGAGGGCACAGGTGCAGTGGCAGTGCCCTGTGCTCAGCCCAGGCTGTGCAGAGCGTTTGCAGCTCCTGCAGGTGAGCGGGGCTCACAGCACGGCACAGCCACCCCTTGGTGCAGCTGATGGGTGTGGAGACAGGGATGCACCACAGGTTCAGAAACTGAGGGTTTGAGGTGTGGTAGTGCATAAATATAGACCCCAAACTCTCGTGTGCAGAGGAATGTGTCCACAGACAAGGACGGGGGAGATTTGAAATGTTCTGATTGTTCCCGATTTGCAGAATCTGTAGCATATTTTTTTTTCTTTTTTTTTTTTTCTAGAGTGTGTTTGTTTCACTTCAGATATGTGGGGAAGAGAAATATTGCCAGGTACCGTACTCTTCCATCCGGGGCTGGGGCCCTCCCCACGCTCCCTGCCGCAGCTGGGGCAGGAAGGGAGCGTGCACGCCCACACCAGGCAAACCCAAGCAGGCAGGAAGCCCGTGGGGCCGTGCTGGGACCCTGCTCAGTGCCACACAGTGGGCAGAGTCCCCTCCTTATAGCACCCTGCACCTCTCCTCCCTCCAGCTCCTGCACAAGACCCCCAGCCCCAGGCATGCCCAGCTGCTGCTCCCTGTCCCATCCCACAGCCTTTGCCTCCCCTTGCAGGGTGCACGACGCCTGGTTGTCCAAGCACGCAGCACCCGATAGGAAATCCCAGACAATGCCAGTGCTCCGCAGCAGAGCCGGGGGGATGCAGGCACGGCTCCAGCACCTGGGCAGCTTGGACACGTCCTTCACACTCAACCACAGTACGTACAGCAGAGCGAGGTGGGCCCGTGCAGCTGAAGCCTGTTGGAAAACTGCCTGCAGCCAGCTGTCACTCGCTCCTCATTGCCCAGGGAAGTGTAAAGGGAGAGCCTGATCCATATCAGTATTTAGATCTCGTAGGAGATGGAGTGCTCAGCACTGTTTCCTCCTGATTTGTTTTCCATCTGCAGATGCGGGCACCTCAGAAGCAGATATTGTGCACCAGGCGTTACTGGAGGGCAACATAGCCACCGAGGTGTGCCTCACGGTCCTGGACACCATCTCGTTTTTCACGCAGAGTTTCAAGGTCAGCTTTGAAATCAAAAGTGCTGCAGAACAGCGTGCCGTATTTCCGTGTGCTTGTTGCTTTCAGTGGCCCATTCTTTTAGATTGGCAGATTGTGGAAGGGTTGACAGAAGTAAATCATTTGCAGCTTGTTGATGTTCCAAAACACTGAGTGTTTCATGGTCTTGCTGAATTATTATGCAATTATTGAATCTCGTAATTTCTTCAAAACTGCAAGGCCAGGGAAAATTATGTGGACATTATACCATGAGTGTACACATTACAAAAATAGAATAAGAGGAAATATGCATCACATAGCAAGGAGGGACCAGAGGAAAGGGAAATGAAGGTTTCACATGCTTAGAATAGTCAGTTTTCTACCATAAATTGCCCAGAAGCAAGGCCCAGATTTCTCTGAATTGCTGTACATGACTGTCTCCATGGACATTCCAACACAGCTGGAATGCAGTGTTTGCCAGCCCAGACAGCACCAGTACTGCTGGTGGAGGTCTTCTCCTCCATGTAGTGATTCACACTCCTGGCACTCACTGACATCTTCAAGAATCAAGCCTCTGCAATGGAGAGAACCCCATGCTGACAACAAAGTACTGCAGTGCTGTTCCAGGAAAGCTCTTCCTCGAAGTGTGGTTGGAGGAACTCTGCTCATAGCAATGTGTCTTGCATAATGTTGCAAGAACAACTCTGTATTTCAGAGTAAGCACAATGAAGAGTTCATTTTTAGATGTACTGAACAACATGAAGACAAAGAGTATCCTCTGCGTCCACTACAGTGCAAAAAGGCCACCCTGGTGCTAACGTTAAATTACTCCATAACAGTTTGGCAGCAGCAGAATGCAAGAGTTAAAACTTGTTTTATTTTCACAGTTGCCTCTTTTTTAATATAGCTGAACCACAAAACAGTGTGATTTTCAAACCACAGGATAGACTGGATTCCCTTCCGCTTTAATGGCTTCTGCTTTGCTTTTACAGTCGCACAGTGTTACTGCACAGAAGTGTTCTGTATGCTGCACTAAAAGCACTGATACCGTTCTTATTGACAGCATAAATAATTTCAGTTAAATAGTACAGATCGTAAACTTACTCTGCTACAAGATGTGTATGGGATGTCAAAGACAAATCCAAGCCAGCCCAAAGGTCCCTTGGGCTGGCAATCAGGCAGGGGCTATTGATCCCCTGTCAAAATGGGGTATCCATGTCCCTGCTGGGTGGCCACGATGTGCACAGAGGCTGGAAGGATGGCAGCAGCAAGATAACTTTGACACCAAACTATCTTAATCCTCCCTAGGTAATTCCATTTTACCATCTGTCTACAGGAGAGGTGGGGAAAGGGAGATGGGTTTGCAGAATGTGCAAATTGTCAAAGGTCTGCAGAAGACAAGGGAAGCATACAGATTTACTACAGCAAATAAAACACTCCTTAAGACTCATAAAATGAAATGGAAAAAACAGTGTGTTATGTCGGTAACAGCCTGTTTTATTTAAAATATATCTAGGCCATTGGTGAACATTCTACAGAACATTTTCCAAAACCTAACTTTGTTAGGTTTCAGAATGAGTGATGCAATAGTCACAAAATGTTTTTGCTTTATTCTCTTCTCTTAAAATAGCCTCTGGCCAAATAGTGTAAGTTGGTACTGATTGTCCCAGTTTCTGGTTATATTTTTACTGAAGGCTCTGCGCCTTACCTGGCTTCAGAATGGGTGTGATTAATTATGCAAAATTCTCTCTGTTATTTTCAGCTTTGGATACAACATTGCTGCAAAGTAAATTCTCTCATTGCTTTCCAGACCCAGCTCTTAAGCAACGATGGCCATAATCCCCTCATGAAGAAGGTTTTTGATATTCATCTTGCTTTTCTCAAAAACGGGCAGTCAGAAGCAGCCCTTAAGCATGTGTTCGCCTCTCTGAGAGCTTTCATTAGCAAGGTACGTAACACACAACTGCAAAGGTGCAGGAGAATTTGTGACAGAACAGACCAATGTACTTGAACTCCTGTTAAACTGCCATTTTGTGCTGTTTGAGGATGAGTTTTAGAAAACACTTTCTTATCTGTTTTAAAGTCACACTCCTGTTAAGTTGGCTATTTCAACATTTACTATTTGCTGTATACCAGGAAACAAAAGGAGAAATTGCAAGGAATTCCTTCATGCACTTTGGTCACAAAAGTGCTATTAAGGGTTTGTATCTGTTCTACCCAAAGCTGGTGCTTCTTGACTTTTTTCCCCCAGACTGTCAGGTCTGCTAACAGTGCTATTGCTTGCATAGCACTTCACTGAGGACCTGCTCATCTCCCAGCCTTGGGCTGCATTTGGGAGAGGGTACCATGGCCAAACCTCCTCCTACACTTCTCTGAATTTGAAGCCTGGAACCCAGTGAGGCTGTCTAATCCCCTGAGCTCAAGCAGCATCAAAGCCCCAGCTAACCACACCAGAGCGGTGACTGATGCTATTGCTGGCATTTCCTTTCATGTTTGTCAAAACCTGCCACTTCTCATAAGTACATTTTCGATACCAGATATACATGCAAACTCCATTGCTTCCAAGCTGCACAGTTATAATACACTCAAAGTGAATGAAAAGCTCTCAAATCACTTGAATGCTGCTCTTCATTAATGAAGAGGTAAACTCGTGTGGCTTGAGATTGCAGCCAGGCAGCTCAGCATGTGATTGATATGCAGCAAAGTATTATTTCCAAAGGAGGTCTTGCACAAGTTGCTGAACAAAGTTTGATATAAGACAGACTGCTAAAACTGTTTTTCAAAGGTGGAAAAAGTCTGTGCTATGAATATTTTACTGTAACTAAACAGCAAAGCTAAGAGCTAATGCGAGTATGTCTGGGGCTGATTTTTGGTTTGTCTCAAGCAGATACACAAAAAGCAGAAAATGCAGAAGTCTCACTAGCTAGCTGGCTCCAGACAGTGTGGTTTCCTACATGAGGTTTTTTCATGGGGCTTCTTAAATTCTCCCAAATTGGCAACTGGCACCAGCAGGGATCACTCAGTTTTTCTGCAGGGTCTAATATATGTTTATTGCTCTGCCTTTCCCATTGTCTTTCAAGTCTTCCGCTTGACCGTGGCCTCCTTAGCCTCAAAGTACCTCCTGCTGCAGATCTACACACACCCCACATAGACACAGTCTCTCTGTAGCTCTCTCCCTATTATTAGTTGAAACTTTGTTTAGCCAAAAAAAATGTATTGTGTAGCAAATAAGAGATCTTCCTTGCCTCCGTGGCAAATTTTCTGTGGTTGTTTAAATGTGAAGCCAAACCTGCACACGTGTCCTGTTTGATCTCATCATCAGCCTACAGAACCTTCGGGGGTTGCACACACACTCACCTTCCAAAATGCTGATTGCAGCAACTCAGGCTGCATGCTGGGCTGCTGCGAGGACGGGCAGTTGGGTGATTTTCTTGGATTTCTGCCAGCCTGAAGCCACTGAATTTGGCATTTGGTGGCATTTGGCAGTGGCACAGCTGCCCAGAGAAGCTGATGGTGCCCCATCCTTGAAGGTGCTCAAGGCCAGGTTGAATGGGGCCTTGGGCAGCCTGAGCTGGTGGGGAGCAGCCAGCCCACGTCAGGGGCTGGAGCTGGGTGGGCTTTAAGGTCCCTTCTAACCTGATTCTGTGATTCTCCGATTTATGAGTCTTGAGATCTGAAAGATTGCTTTTAGTTAATTTCTCACATTTCCCCTATGACAGGACACAGTGTTGCTTCTGTAAAAGCAAGATATGAGCCCAGCAGATGGTATCTATAAGGAAGTGATTTCTTTGCCAACTCCTTAACCACATGGGTCCCAAACTTCCTTTTAAGTCCTCTGAAGGGCTTTTCTAAGACACAAAGTGACAATGAAATAACCGGGGATGGGGAGGGGTTACTGCATTTTGTGGCAAGTGCAAGGATGGCATGTTTTCCTGCAAGCTTGTTTTGAAATATAAAAATGGTGCTGTTTCTTTTTTCTGAGTTGCATATCATTGCTAGCTATAAATTAGTGTGAACTTCAAGAAAACCAAAACTGCATTGTACCTTTGACACAGATAGACGATTTCTTATTTTATGGCCCTCTGCAGCTAATAATTACAACAAGAAGAATCCCCCTTTTATCCAGTGTCACAACAAGTGGTTATTGGAGGGAAAAACTCCTGGAAGCTATTTTGCTTCCCAAAATTTGTCTTAAAAATACCCTTCTTTCTTCTCTAAACCTGGTTATTTGCTGGGCAGGAGGCTTTAAAAAGATATGTTGCAAGAAAGCAAAGAGCAAACAAGGTCTATAATTGTTTGCATATTTAGTTTTGGGTTTAAAATGAATGCTGCTTGCATGCATGTGTACCAGGAATTTGGGAAGGAAGTGGTCTCTGCTTTGCTGGCTGGGAAGAAGTAATAACAGCTCGACTGCTTTTGTTTAGTATTTTAGATTTTCTTAAAATCTCAATCTCTCTTGTCAGAGCATCAGTCAGATAAGTGCATGTTTATATACTTGGGAATGGTATTACAATTAAGGGTTACCAAAGAAAAGATGCACAGAGTAGGGGGCTGGGATAATTTGCCTGCATTAAAGAGACAAGTGGATGTGAAGGTGACGGAAGCCCCATATGGCTGCCTGCTCCGTGCTTCCCTGTCCCTCAGTGCACTGACACCAGCAAGATGTGTTAGAGGCATTGCTGATCCCAGAAGGAGCAGGGCAGCAGAGCCTTGTTCTTTTCCTGCAACAGCTGATTGCATCCAAGCACGTCAAGCCTTGCTTTCGCTCTCCATTAGTGCAATCTCACAGCAGCAGGCTGGAAACCTCACAGCCTTCCAGGCTGGAAAAGGCACGAGAGAGCACAAAGCTGTCTGCCCTGCTTTACTGGGTTTATAAACAGCCCTGGCAGCTGTAACTCAGCAGCTGGCCAGAGCTGCAGCAGGCACAAACCCTTTGGTCTGCTGCCTGGGTGCCAGCAGTGACTGCATCTGCTCAGGATCAGTCTCCAGAAGGGAGCTGCCTGGGGCTGGAGGCTCTCTATGAGCAGGGCACAGATTTTCCTCCTGGAGCAAAGCGAAGGAATGCACAGGGAGGGATTTGGGGCTTGTTCTCCAGCAGATTCCCGGGCAGATTTTTTCTCCATAGCACTGGGTTGAAAAGGTCTGCTAAGTCTCTGCAAGCAAGCAGTGATTCACACTGAGAGTCAATGCCAGCCATGTTTTCTTGGGTGTCCCTGTGCTACCCATGCATTCCCCATCTCACATCACTGCGGAAAGCTCTGTGCTAATCCCTGTTCTGAGCATGACCCCATCTTGCTGTGGGAGAAGGACTGCATTACAAGAGGCAGCACTTAATAGCTCCTTGCTCAAGTGCACACGTGATCCTCTTGGCCTTGTTTTATTTGCCTCTTTTCTCCCAGTTTTTTTTTTTTTTTTTTTCGGAACTATTTTCAGCGAGAGGCAGAGATCACCAAGTGTTTGAGCAGTGTCCTGTAGCCCGCATGGCTCAGTGGTGTAGTGGTGCAAGACACAGCTCCTAGATATCTGTTTTGGAACCCATTCACCGGCACGCCGTGGTGGTGGCACCAGCAGTACCTACAAGTTTTTCTGAATTACATATACGTAATATAAAGATTAGAAAGCCAAGGTGCCAGCTCCAGGCTCTGCCTTGGAGGACGGGACTGAATACTCTGGCAGTATTTACTGTCATCTCCTACGAGAACGTGGTAGGACAGACCTGGCTTGTGGACCATGCCCAAGGAGACGTAACTGAGCAAGTCTTCCCCCTGAATGGACCAAACCCGTGGTTATCTCTGTGCCAGGAAATCCACAGGGCTCAGTCCCTTCCACAGCAGAGGGAGCGCAGTGCCCCGGCAGCCTCCGCTCCCCGGCAGGCCATGGCGTCACCCCGCAGCCACGTCCCTGCGGTGGCTGTGGAGGCGGCTGCGTGCCAGCACAACAGCCCGCCTTGTTCCACTTCCCTGCGCCCGGCCCACAGCAGCAGGGGCATTGCACGCCGCTTCCTTCCGCCCCCTCCCCGCCAGCCACTGCTCTGACCGCGGGCAGAGGGACAGACACGTGCTGGCGGCCCTGCTCCAGCGAGCCCTGCGTGGGGGTCTGCAGCTGCCTGCTCTGAAATAGGTGTCTGCTACGGTCACAGTGTGGGCCACCAGTCTCCCCCTTCCACTTTCCTTCACCCTGCTGCAAACCCTCAAGCCCTGCTCCTCACTGAGGTAGCTCACACTGTGGTTTGGCCTGGTCCTGCCGCTCCCTGGGACCTGCTCAGTCTGGGGGCCCAGGGCACAAGTCCCTGTGTACTGTAGGCACTCTGGGACAAGCATGTCCCTTGTTTGCATTCTGGAATTCCTGAAGGAGGTCATGGTTCTAGGCGTTTTTTCTGGGGCGTGTAGAAGGAGCTGTGCAGGCATCCCAAGTCACGTTTCCCAGCAGACTTGTGGGTGGGCCCTGGCAGATTTTCTGATGTCTCACACAGCAGTTTTTAGTGGGAATGTCCATGGGACCTCTCCTCTGTGCCCTCCTGCCTGTGTTTATGGCTTTTGTAAGGGCATAAGACAGAATTCTGTCTGCCCAATGTGGTGAGAATCTGCCACTGAACCCAAGCGTCATTTGGCATAGGGATAGATGGACATACACAAGCACGTCCCCTAAAAGCATGACGGCTGAGGACGCATTGCTCTATGAAATGTGGTTAAAAATAGGCCCTGAATGCATTCCCACAAATATTTTTGAGCATGAAACTCTGGCAGAAGTTTTATTTAGGCTTTCTAGGCTTCAACCCAGTGTACTGACCCATGCCCATCTGAGCCCTGTAGGTGTAATTTTGTGCTGTATATTCTAATATTTGCATATCTCTTGTGAAGTTTCCCTCAGCATTTTTCAAGGGAAGGGTGAACATGTGTGCTGCCCTCTGCTACGAGATCCTGAAGTGCTGCACTGCGAAGGTGACCTCCACAAGGAATGAAGCCTCTGCTCTTCTGTATCTGCTGATGAGAAATAACTTTGAGTTCACCAAAAGGAGAACATTTCTGAGAACACATCTTCAGGTGAGCAACTGAGGAAAAGAGGGGGAGTGGCACACCTCAGATTTAATGAATGGGTGTATCAATTCAGCTATGTCTCACCTCACGCCTACAGAGAAACTTGTTGCGTATGTCTGAAAAGAGGAAATCTTGCCAGTCATATATGGACAAAAAGCCTCTTGATTTACAAGTTTTGCTTAATTCCTGTTTTCAGTGATTGGCCCAGGGCTCCTTGTGTGAAATACGCTGCCATCAAGCACTCCAAGTTGTTGATTTTTTGGAATTCCAGCTACAAGACACACCTCTGCCTTTGGTGCTGGCTGGGATGAGGTGGGATGGATGACAAAAGTGTCACCTTTAGAGCAGGAGGAGCGATTTGCCTGGAGTTGCTTTTGCAGTGTTACGTTTTTTGAAGGAAAGTTAGATACATAGAGGGGCAGATGAACACTGTCTGGATTGTAATAAATCGGGGAAGACGATAACCAAGGTACTCATTTCTGCATCAGGATTTGTATTAAGACTGTTATCTTGTTAATTCTGTGAACTTGCTGTTCAGCAAAGCAGGAGATCAGACAGTGAAGCCACAACAACAACCCTTGCTTACACTGTGGGAAAGACATGACGTTTTTCTATGAGCTTTTTATTTAACGGTGACAATGAAACTCTTCTATTAGTGCTCCTTTAAATAATGCCCCTTTGCTGTCCCAACAGATAATAATTGCCGTGAGCCAGTTAATAGCAGATGTGGCACTCAGTGGTGGGACGAGGTTTCAGGACTCCCTGCTCATCATTAACAACTTTGCAAACAGTGACAGACCTATGAAGGTAGGTTGGAGGAGATAAATCACATTCTGTGCTATCAGCCGTTGATGCAAGATGGGGGAGGCACTCAAGAAAATCATGCTTACGGGTAAGCCTAATTAGTTCTAACTGTATGATTTATAAGCTTGCACAGGGCTGTTTGCTCAGTAAACAGGGATTATACCAATAGCAGTAGGGCCAGCTGCACTGCGGGTCACGTTCCACTGTGATGCCTAGTGCCAGGAGGAGGGAGCACCATAATTTGCATAGCATGCTCCTTTCAACAGCATTCAGAGTCTTCTAAGAATTTCCAGCTTTAACAGGAATGACAAGGGAGGGCCTGTTGCCTAAGGGCACTAATTAGCTGGAATTAAAATTAATTATTTGATTGTAAGTAATATTAGAAAAGTCTTCTTTTGTGGAGATTAATGGTTGTATTTCTTTCGAAAATAATTGTCTATCTTTGTGCTGGAATACCCAACCCATTGAACAAGATACCATCACTACAATTTGCTCTGTTGCATACAGTGTAGCTGCCAATGCAGGATTCAGAAAAATAGGAAGAGTTTTATGGTTCTGTGCTCATCCTATAAGCTAAAGGAATGGGAGCCTCAGTTAAGTGTTGAATTGTGATATAACAAAATTGTAGTTAGGATATGCCTGACAAAACCTCAGTTCTCTTTTGCATGCAGATATTTATAAGGGTTTCACTGATCTCTGTTTTGCTGATCTTATTTCACATCATGAGCCCGTCATTATATCTAGTTTATATACTTACAGTGCAGGAGTACAAGAGGGATTTCCCAGTGCAAGAGAGATTCCAGTACACTGGTGATCATGCCATGCACCATAGACGCAGGGATAGCCAAGGAGCTGGCACATGAAGGAAGTGAGCCAGACTCAGCACAGGGAAGAGAAAGATGAGGGGGCATCTAACTGCAGCTTTCCACTCCCGAGAAGGGAGGTTTTAGAGAAGAGGAAGTCGGCCTCTTCTCAGAGGTGCAGAATGATAGGACAAGAGACAATAGGCACAAGTTCCTACAAGGGAAATTCCAAATTTACATAAAGAAAAAATGATTTTCCAAGAAAGTGATGTGGCCCTGGAACAGGGACCAAAAAGGAGGTTGGATTTTTGTCCTTGGAGACTGCCAAAACTTGGCTGTACAAGCCTTGCCCTAATTCAATGCTGATCCTGCTCATAGCAGAGGATCGAGCTGGAGTCTGTTTCTTTCTCTAACACATTCTTGTGGTGGGAAGCTCTACAAATGCTTGTGGTGCTTAGGAATTAGAGTGACCACATCAGACACTAACAAGCCAGATGTTGAACAAAGTGAAAAATGCTTCAGGAATGGTTTATGGTTCTATTCTGTGGCGTTCACATGCAAGGAGCACTTCTGTCTCACCCTCACCCAGCTCCTCGGGTTGCAGAAGTACCTGCTGCACTTCAGCATGGGAATAGCCAACTGCCTGTGCATGCCCAGATGGAAATACTGTGAGTTCAATAGGTGAAAACTACAGTCAGTGTTACCTCCTATGCTTGCCTTTTTTAGATTGACAGTAAGTGAAGCTTTGGCTTAAAGGGTAGCAACAGTCTTTGAAAAAGCCTGGAACACCTTTTGTTTCTGTGTTTGCTTCTAATTAGATTTGTTTTGTATCAGGCAACTGCTTTTCCTTCAGAAGTCAAAGATTTGACAAAGAGAATCCGTACGGTGCTTATGGCTACTGCCCAAATGAAAGAACATGAAAAGGATCCAGAAATGCTCGTAGATCTACAGTACAGTTTAGCTAAATCCTATGCAAGTACCCCAGAGCTCCGGAAAACGTGGCTGGACAGCATGGCAAAGATACATGTGAAAAATGGAGACTTCTCCGAGGTAATTCACGTAATCAAAAACATGGTGTTTAACAAGACAGATGTAGAGATGACATTTTAATTTTCCCTTTGTACTTTGCAGGCAGCCATGTGTTACGTTCACGTAGCAGCCCTTGTCGCAGAGTTTCTGCACAGGAAAAGTAAGTGTTTGCTGTTTGAGAGGCACAAGGCAGTGCAGTGGTGAATGACAAACTGGTAAATGATTATTTGTAGATCTCTTCTAAACAAGCTAAGAAGGAAAAAAAAATAATGCATTGGGTTATGATAAAGATATAAATGATGAGTATTTTTAAAGAAAGTAGTCCAAGTGTTACTGGGCTGGCCAGGTCTTCTTAGATAGTCATGTTGGCACTTTGCTGAGTAAAATAAGAACTGACACATCATGTCTCGGTTTAAATGTTCAGATGTATTTCACATTAGGAGATGTGCTCACAGGGAAAGCCCATGTTAAAAACTGTCTGTCCGTGTGTTCATCAGAAGTATCACTATAGTCAATATGGAAAACTATAGAAGAAAGCAGTCAAAATACAGTCAAAAAATGAGGCTGTAGCCTAGCTATACAAATATGTAAAGAGCAACCAGAAAAAAAAGAGAGTTTTGTGGTTTAATGCAAAACAGGAAGCAAGGACAGACTCACGTGTTCTCAAGTAACAACATAACATTTTGCAGGTTTTCTTGTAAATATCAGTTCCACAGTTGATGTATTGACCGCGTTTCTCATCTCCATGTGAGGGAGTGTTGCTAAAAGGTACTTAGCTTTCTGCTGTTTTAGTGTTAGGCTGCACAAAAGCTGACTACGTGCACTGCCTTGGCTGGAAAGGTCTCTAAGTGCCTTGCTCAGGGGGCTTGAAGTCCCTCCACATTCTGTACTTCGTGTTGGCTAAATGAGAAGAATCAGGACTTGTTTCTGTGATATGTATACAAAGTTCACATGGCTGCAGAGGGGAGACCACTGAAAGCTGGCCATTCTTTATTTGTACCCTGGAAGCTGCTGACCACAACCAGTGGTAAAGGAGAACTTCTCAAAAAGAAGAGGAACAAGTCCAAAGCGGTATCAAGTGAATACCTCAAGTTATTTCTGTCACTGGCACTCCTTTACATACATACATACATACATACATATATATATATATGTAAGGCTGGAAATGGTCCAGTACAGGCTGAACTACTCAAAGCTTTGAGGTGCATAAAGAACTGTGCTTTCTGCCAGGAGTGTACAACCCCATTCACTTGCTACCCAAGTCTCCAATATCCAATGATAGCTTTCTTCCTTTATCTTCTGTGCAAAAGTACACCCTTGTTCTTCTCTCTTGACTTTCAGTCAGTTGCAGGTCATTAGGTTGGTGAAAGATGACTTCCAGATAGTACACTGGGAGATCTGCTGTGTTTAGTGTTAGTCACATACTCCTATGGCAAACGGCTGGGGAGATTCTGATGTATTCAGTCCCATTATAACAAATAAATAGCACAAATGGGAGTCAGGTCCACTGCTGCTTGTAGGACTTCATTATCAACTAGACTGCTTCCTTGACTATTGAAGCATGATGCATGTGAGATAGATAATTCCATGAATCCATTTGCTTTTGTCTGCTACAGAACTTTTCCCCAGTGGATGCGCTGCCTTCAGGAAAATCACCCCCAACATTGATGAAGAAGGTGCAATGAAAGAAGATGGTGGGATGATGGATGTACATTACAGTGAGGTGAGGTCCTGTAGGATAGAGTACAGGAGTTTTTGATGACTGACGTAGTTTTAGACTTTGCTCATGTGAGCTATAACAAATTATAGTTGTATACTGGCATCTGTGAGGAAGACTGTTCCGTGGCAATTTCCCAAGAGAAATCTGCGTTGATTGATCTTATGTGTACAATTCAGATAGGGAAATCTGGTGCAACTTCTTGATTCCTTTGAAAGGCTTTTCTGGCCCTGAGACTGAAAATGCTACACCACAAACTTTGCTTGTCATGTTATGCAAATGCTAACTCTCGCCAGCACAGGACAGTACTTTCAAGGAGGCACAGAATCTAAGTCAAGCTCTGCCGAGCAGGGGGTCAGCTTAGGTTCCCCTTGGGTTAGGGCTGTGCTGCAGGATGCCACAGTACCAGAACAATCCAGAAACCATAGCAGGGCTCTGGGGAAGCGATAAGATCTTCTCATGAGTTATAAAGACTCACAATTACCTCTGCACTATCCCTGTGTCCCTTTGCACACCCTTGTGTTGGGTGGGCCACGTGGCCAAGCAAGGTGGCCCTGCAGCCCAGCTGCTTGAATGTCCCTTTGTCATTGCTAGGCTTGGGGATCCTCAGCAGCACATCTCATTGCTATTGTACACATGTTCCTGAATGTATTTCTTAGACATGTACCTCTCTCTTCCAACACTGTCATCTCCATATCCTCCCAAAGTTTTGACATTTTCTTGGGGAGGTAGCTAAATAATCAAGGCATACTTGCTGGCTGTTGTGCTAATGAATTAATAACAACTAAACTTTTAAAAAATTACTTTTTTTTCCTTCAAAATTTAGAATACCTTTTGCAAGGCCAGGAACACATAGCGTTTAAACTTATGTAACTCTGGCCACTTATACTGGAACTTGTTAAAGTATCTGAAGCTCAAATGGTTTATCTTCTTTTTGAATTAACAAAACCCATTTGGTTGCTCTTGTAGGAAGTTCTAGTGGAGCTGCTGGAGCAATGTGTAGACGGTCTATGGAAAGCAGAGCGTTACGAAACAATTTCCGAAGTTTCCAAATTGATCATTCCTATTTATGAAAAGCGGCGTGAATTTGAGGTACACGTTTTGAACTTGTTTGTATACATTGGGTAATTTCATAGATTGCTAGGAAAAAAGCAAGATGCTTTTATTTCTGATGTTCTGAGTTAATGGACTGGTGTCAGTGAAGCACACACTGTGCTGCGTTACTGGTCATTAAACAAATCAGTGTAAGGTAATGTAGTGAGTTAGTGAGAGAAGTTAATGCTTTGCTCTTTCCCAGCACCTGCTGTGATCCATGCTCTGGCAAGGTTCTGCTGCTGAACAGCGCTCCCCATTCCCTCCCTCTCCCATGACCCCTTCCACACCAGGACAGCATCCAACTCCATAACTGACGTTAGAGGAATTTTTGATCTATTTTTTTCATCATAAAGCTGTTTTTAATCAGAAAATACTGCAAACACTGTAAAATACTGCGAGCTTCTCTACCCTCAAAGGCTTAGTCAAGGAACATGCTGAGACTGTAGGTTCAGTCTTCTCTCTAGGGACAGTGGTTTTATTGCAGTCTGTGGTACCTTTCAGGCCTGCAGCCTGAAATTCTAATTTGAATTCCCCAGAGGATTTTGTTCAGACATTTCAGTACCTTTCAGTGTTAGGTAGAATTTCCTGCTTGAAATTCTGCTTTAATGATGTCAAGTTTTGTTTTCCAGAAACTTACTCAACTGTACAGAACGCTTCATGGAGCATATGCTAAGATATTGGAAGTGATGCACACAAGGAAGAGGCTTCTTGGAACCTTCTTCAGAGTGGCATTTTATGGACAAGTGAGTATATACACAGGCTCACCAACTACCACTCACCTGGCCCCCTGGCCCATAAAGCTGCTGCTCAGTCAGGTCTAAAGCTGAAAAGCCTGCTAGCTCCTCTGGTGCTCCACTGGTGTGTCTATGTGAGCATTTCGGTATTGCATGCTTGAGGTGAGTGTGTCTCTCTCCAGGAGCACTTGATTTATAATAAATGTTATGTTTCTGCTGGTGAGATTTTCATCAAGCAACTCAGCAGTAAGGAAATGGCTGGGAAGGGAGGGTGGAACTAGATGATCTTTAAGGTCCTTTCCAGCCTGGGCCATTCTGTGATTCTAAGTAGCTGGAAAAATTGAGAGCTCAGAGTCCCAAGGAGTGTGATCTTATCATATCTCCTGAGCCTGAAAGTATTTACACGGGTTTTTCTTCCAGCTGTAGTAGTTAATCTAATAAAGTGTGTTACCTCTCATCTCCCTCGTGTCTCTGTACTGTCCTCTTCTACTTGTGGACCCATAATCCTGGGGGAAATGCAGGCCCCTCTCTAGAAAATGCTATGTAAATGATACTAGCCCTGCCTTTCCTGGTTTCTTCTTTTAGAGCAATTGATGCATACCCTGGGTTTGTACCTTTGAACAGCACTGTCACTTTGCACACAACATTCGATCATTGACTTATGCTGCAGCAAAAGTTTTGTCCCATACTTCATATATGTAAAAAGTAAATAGACCAGCAAAAAAGTTTAAAAAAAAAAAAAAAACCTGCTACTTCGGTTTTCTAGAATCTGTAGAAATAACTGGATCAAATTACGCAACACAACGTCATCCTGACAACCAATACTTGATCCAGTTTTGCACTTTAAAGCTTTGCCAGCTGTATGTTGCCAACTACACAGAGATCATTTTTATAGCGTGTCACAACTTCTGGCTGGAGCAGCTTGCCAAGCATGAGGCTTTCACGCTGTTTCCATTACAGGAAGGACTGGTGATGCAGGCACACTCTTCGGTGCAATTTCGTCTCTGTTTACCACAAATACACTGAGTTCCACTTCCCTGAATACAGGAGGAATCAAAGCAGCGGAAACACATTTCTTCATTTATTGCTTGAAGTCCCTGCTGGCTTTCACAAAATCTTTTTATTTAGAAATTTCATGTGGCTCTGCTTTCAGGGCTTAGCAAATTTGTTTTTCTACTCATTCTCCATGCTTTGTGGTTTTTTTTTCCTGTTTACCTCTTTTCAACCTTCCTAAAAGACAACCTTTGTCCAAACCCCTCTTGCACATTGTTCAGATTTCTCATAGGCCATACTCAGGCCTTTGTGCTTAGCGATGATGTGTTTGTGTTGGTTGAGAAACTTAAAAATTTCTTCACACAGTTTCTGAAAGACGCTATTAAACAAACCACACTGAGACTTTGTGCAAACCATAGCCTTCTAAACCTTATTGGCTTTCTGAAATGTTAGTAGAAAGTTGTTCATGACTTGTTTGTGATTAATGCTAGACGTTCTTTGAAGAAGAAGATGGGAAGGAATACATCTATAAAGAGCCCAAGCTGACAGGCCTTTCAGAGATCTCCCTCAGACTTCTTAAACTTTATGGAGAAAAATTTGGGTCGGAAACTGTAAAAATTATCCAGGATTCTAACAAGGTAAAGTTAAACTGCATGAACAAGCTAATGAAATGCAGTGAACATCAGGGCCACGTACCAGATGACAGTGGCATAAATATTAATGGTATTCTACTAATAATGGTCTGGGGCTGGGACTACGCTGCTCTAAGCACAGGGCATAGATTCTTCATTTATGCTCACTGCAGGGGCTGTGCAGCCCCCTGGGTTGCAACTGTGGATTCATCTGGGTTACTAAAGGCAATACTGGAGATCTCAAAGGTTTTGTGCAAGCCTACAGATTTGCATGCCACAGCACAGTGCTGCATGAGTGCTGGGTCACGGCCTGGAAGCAATATGGTCATGTTAGAAGGACTAAGTAACTTGTGAATGTGCTGCATTGATAGATGGCATGATATGACTGCTCCTTCCAGGTTTACCTTGTTTGACATCAGATGCCACAACTTTATTGTCTTGTGTGTCTGCTAGCTAATCTAGCTGATCTAGCCATCCCAGCTGAGGTCAAAGGGAGTGTTGGATGTGTCGTTCACGTGCATGCAATGGGGCTGGGACAGCAGGGAATCAGAGTGCACATCAGGTCATCATAGACAAATTAACCAATTGTAAGTGAAGTTACTGACCTTTGTTCGCCTAGTGAGTAACTCTCTTACTTCACAGGTCAACATTAAAGACCTTGACCCTAAGTATGCTCATATTCAAGTGACTTACGTGAAGCCCTATTTTGAAGACAAAGAAATTTCTGAAAGAAAGACTGAATTTGAAAGAAATCATAACATCAATAGATTTGTATTTGAGACTCCTTACACTTTATCTGGAAAAAAACATGGCAGTGTGGAAGAACAGTGTAAAAAAAGGACCATTCTAACAAGTAAGTTAAAGCATCTGAACATGAGGCAATAGGTATCAGCAACTAATTTTAGACTATTTTAGCTCATAAAAGTATCCCAAAAGAGTTAGAAATTCTCTCAGCTTCTTAATCAGAATTGTGGTATAATATTCTAGTTGGGAGGGGGAAATAATCTTACATTTCTATGGGCACATTTTTACAAATGAATAAATGATGCTGTTAAATTATAGCTTTGTTCAGGATTTCGCACACACCAAGTAAAACTGTGAGGGCAAGGATCTATTTATACTCCTGCTTACTGAAAAGCTTTTCCATCTATAAACTTAATTTGCTGTTTCTGCCAGCTATGAACTCCTTTCCATATGTAAAGAAGAGAATTCCAGTCAATTATGAACATCAGGTTAATTTAAAACCAATTGATGTTGCGACTGATGAAATAAAAGACAAGACAGCAGAGCTGCAAAAACTCTGCTCTGCTGGTGATGTTGACATGATCCAGCTGCAGCTCAAATTGCAAGGCTGTGTTTCTGTGCAGGTAAGGCTTGACATCTATTCAAAATTACATCTAGGTACACATCTCGTTGAGTCACCTTTTCACAACACAGCAGATTTACTTTCCAGAAATGATTAACTACCTTGTTTGCAGCACTGCAGCCATCAGCCTGCCAGCACATCTTGCCCTGCTGCTTACACTGAGACAATAAGCATTTTGTCCAGTTGTGTTTGCAGTGTAACTGTACGTTAGTTGGCCACGGATGGATGTTGAAATATACTTAAGATCATACTGTAAATATCAGTCAGAAATAACCCTTCTGTGAAGCTGACCTTTCTCCAGCCGGATACATGACTGTAAGGCTCAGACCGTACTGCTTGCCAAACAGAAATAAGAGGAAAGTATGAGGAAACAGACTGCCTGTCTCTTTTTTATCTCCATTTATCTTTTGGTCTTTAAAAACCTACATAGAAAAATTAATACTCAAGTTTTGAGACTTCCCCTGGTCATATTAGTAATGCAGAGTTGGTGGCATTCAAATAATATGCTAATGGTTTTCAAGTTTAAAAAAAATGTCATAACTGTCATAACTGCCTTTAGCGACTCAACCAAAGTTCTAGCATAAATGATTTCTTATTTCTTTGGTTCCAGGTTAACGCTGGTCCCTTGGCCTACGCCAGGGCTTTCCTAAGTGACAGCCAGTCCAGCAAATATCCTGCTAAGAAGGTGAATGAGTTGAAAGAAATGTTCAGGTAGGATTTATTTAACAAAAGCTAGCAACCTGGCTGGAACTTGGCACTAGTTTTTGTTGTGTTTTTGTGTGTCTCCAGAATCAGGAGATGCTGAATGCTCAGGTTTGTCTTTATAAACATCTGTGTCTCACAGGGTCATGGGCGCTCAGACATATGAAAAAAGCCAATGTAACCCTATATGTCAGGTGTTTCCAATCTTAGAGTTGTGATCTTCATGCTTGAATGCCTTCTTCAGTTGTTTGTGTGGGTATTTGAGGTTATAGTGTGAAGAGAGTATGTTTGAAAACTAGAGGTCTGATGGTCTTGTGCTCAGTGCTCTTTCATATTGTACATTGTTTCCCAGCCTTTCCAAAGGGATTTTTAAATACATAATAAGGAATTTTAACTATTTGAAAGCAAATTCCTTTTCAGTATATGGCGAACCATCATTCTTGATTCTGTTGCTAATTTTGGACACTATATGACTAGCAAAGGCATTTTTCTAACTCTTTCCAGTCCCTCACAGCAGATGAGGCCATGAGTAGAACATGGCCTTCTACCTCCCACTTGAAAGTGTCCCCCAGACACAATCAGGCAGCTCTTACTTCACCTCGGGATGATGTGTGTCCCCACTCTTTGCCACACTACTTTCCTGACCTCCCAGGAGCAACCAGTTGCCCACCAGCTCCCACATTCATTACTTGGTGCCAGTGAGTCCCATTTCACCCACTTGTTACTCTGTGGACAGAGCAGCATATGGGCCAATCCTATTTACCTTCAGTGTATTGACTGACTTTGCAAACCGTGGAAAGAATAAAGAAATAATCTGCCATGCATGGCTGCAGAAAACAGTGGTAAGGTTTTTCTTTACTTTCTAGCCCTGGTGTGCAGCCAGAAAGACAAACAGAATCTGTTTCACACAAACACACACACAAAAAAAAATCTTGGAAAATCCAAGGCATTTCATTATAGCCTCATTTAAATGCATTAATTAAAATTAATTAATTAATTAAAAGGAGAACTATGCCTATGAAGAGAAGAGAAAAAAATGAGGAACAATAATCATGAAAACAGTATTACATCTCCTCACCATCTGAATTTCTTTCTGGAGGGTGTGTCTGCTGTTAGCAACTTGACCTCAAGTGCACCCTCTGCACAACATGCATCAGATCTGTCAAGCCCTGTGCACCTGATTTCCCTGTTGTGCCTGACCATGTCTCAGGGTCTGCCTCTGTTTTGTGACCCCACCTGCAGCTGGCTGGGCTCATCTGGGATCTGGAAGCTGTGTGCGAGTGCAGCAGGTTCTGGAGAAGGTTGGAGACCACTGTGTTGCACTGTGGGTGGGTGTGCTCCCTTTAATAAAGACCTAAGCTCAAAATTGCTCCGTCAGAAAGCACAGTCCTGTGTTGCAGTCCCTCCCTATTCCCTGATCCGCTGTGTTAAGGATGGCCCTAGAATGTGACTTCTCCCAAATGTTGGAGAAAAGGGAAAAAGCATGGTTGTCTGCTTCAGTAGAAGACTGGGAAATTGTAATGCCCAAAGTTCATTCCTTTCCACTCCAGGAAGTTTATACAAGCCTGTGGAATTGCCCTGGAGCTTAACGAACGGCTCATTAAGGAGGATCAAGTGGAGTACCATGAGGGACTAAAATCAAACTTTCGTGATATGGTGAAAGAGCTTTCGGACATCATCCATGAACAGGCACGTACTGCATGTCAGGAGCCCACAGAAGTGGTTCTCTGTGCTTGAAAACTAGCTAAAGCTGAAAACTTACTGAAAACTAATTGAAAACACCTCGTGTTATTTAATCAAATATAAAAAGGCGAGTAAATAAATGTGGAAAGTAAATGATATTCTTGAGGGGTTCCTACCAACCAGTTTCTGTTGACTGAAAGTCTCGCCCTGGTGTTGGGGTACAGGATGGAGCCCTCACTGACTCTTGGCATTAGTGGACGTTGTAGTCATCAGAAATCTTGTGCCATGTTTTGCCTCGTTTTCTACATAGCAATAATTCTGAGATAAGTCACAGACTGAAATTCTCTGGCAAAATTTGTTTCCTCAGTTATATCCTGCTTAAGTTCTTTTTTTCTTTAGTGGATATTTTCTTTGAATTTTGACCTAATGTCAGCTATTTATACACACCGTTAAGACATCTGTGCTGACTTATGTGACCTGTGTGTTAATGTTTTCTTGGATCTTTCTAGGAAAACACATTTTAATAGTAACATCAGAGAGGTGAGAAGTTCAGGGAACAAGGGCACGTCTATCTAGTCGCATGCTGTGAGATAAGATGAAAACTGGCTTTCTGAAGTAACCTCTTTACCTCTGCTCACTTTTTTGCCTTCATTATGACAAATAAAGCTCACTGTAGTTTTATAGCATCGAGCCTGTGAGCCAAACGGTGCTGACTCTGTCGTGATTCATAGGTCTTGAAAGTTAGAAGAATGTTTTCAAAATCTCCTAGTTACTCTACGTACAGTCATTTAGTTTCTCACGGCTTAGATAAATACACTGCTTAAACATTGCTTATTTACCTTTTATACAACAGTTCCATGTGTGACTGTTATTTAAAACTGCAGCATTTTAAGTCCCTAAAAATAGATAGGCAAATTCCACAATAATTTGAGCAGTTGTTCAAAGTAATACTGGAATGTGCAAGCGGCAAAATAATATAACCGCACCAGGTTGCTTTTTGTAAGCCAGGTTTATTTGCTGTATAATAATGCTGAAGTCTTTTAATGTTAAAAAAAAAAAAAAAAAATTCAGGGAAACAGGATGTGTAGTCTCATGACGGGGCTGAATTTTGTTGTAGGAATATAAAGGGGGATCTGTTTGAGGATAAGTAACTGCTGCATCCTCTTTCTGTTAGATTTCCCTGCCCATGACCACTATTTTCTTAGTGTGCAAACTATTGATTTTACACATTTAGCACATTCGTTTCACGTGCATTGCCTAACCTGTTTACTTCACTGAAATTTGCTCAGAGATGTTTGTTCACGGGAGTTGCCACCTGCTTACTCTATGCTGTTTGCAAGCAAACATCTCCAGGACATTTGATTTGCATGCAGCTGCTGGAACTTCTGTGGTTTCTGAATTCTGCAATAGTCAAATTGAAAACAAATCAGTCAGTTCTGCACCGTGGCAGTACAATAGTTAAAATTATCCTGGAACAAAGAAGTATTGTTAAAGCATGTGTTATTTTTACATATTCACAAATACGTTGTCTTGTTCTCTGGCTAATGTGCAGAATATTACAGCAACTGAAATATTGAAGTTAATTGCTCCCTGGGAAGGATATATTTTCACTTCCTTCTATGGGACTTTAGCATTTTGTATTAGATCAAAAACATTAAAACATCATGTTTACAAGCATGGTTCTTAGTCAGTGTACAATGTCATGTAGATGACTGCTGGCTTGAACTTTGTATTGCCATCAAATGAGCTAGATATCTAACAACTTAAACAATGAAACGTTTTCCTCTTCTGAAAAATTACTCAGTTAAACATAAAAAACACATATTACATTAGGGTTCTCATTAGAAATAGATGCTTTTGTAAATATTTTCAGTGCCACAAAGCAACATGGGCAGTGCACTTATTTTAAGATGACAGGGCAGATGGGTCAGCCCATGACCTATCTAGTGATGTTTTCATTTAGGGAAATGTAAAAAACAAAGAACTGGTAAAATGCAGCCAAATAGTTACAAGAAGCCTCAGAAAGTGACTGAATACTGGATGTCCAGGATCTGTTTCGGATGGCCAGTAATCTCAGTTTCTCTACTGTAAATTCGGACTAACTCGATGGCTAAGGAACCACGGGGTGAAAAGCAAATACCCACTCAGCTCTAGAGCAGCTCTACCAGTGCAGTTAGATTCCATTCTGTAAGACATCCTTCAGGTTATAAAGTGCAAAATTCTGACATGGCACAGACGTAGTGTTTGCTGTGCTTAGCTTCATATACTCCTCATGTATACAAATATATTTTAAACTGAATTTTATTGCTGCTAAGATATAATTTAAAAATTTTGTACAGAGAGAATTGTTTCTTTCCTAGACTGAATAGTCATAACAGAAAGCTATCTGGTAATGTACAGAAGAGTATGCATGTGAATGCTACAGAAGTTGCTAAATTATTGTTCTCTCTCATTTTTGTTACGCTGCCTTTGCGAAACAGCTTTGAAGACAAGGTTGGCTATCTCTTTCAAATACCTTTTAAACAACTTAACTATAATGATGAACTGAAACTTTTACTGAATTTGTGGCTGCTTTGTTTTCTCTAGATGTACCACGAAGACACAATGCATTCGCCGTGGATGCACGACTCCTTACACGTCTTCTGCGCAATCAGCGGGACGTCTGGGGATGGAAGTTACTGCTCACTCAGACCCACTGCTGACATATAAACATATCGGTGATATTTTACAGAGCTTTCTCAGGAATATTTGGAACTGTGTAAAAGATTTAAAAGAAATCCGTGATGAGCAAAGATTCCCTTTTTTTTTTTTCCCCCAGAGTTTACCATGCTTTCAAACAGGGTGCTTGCTTATTTTGCAGAGCAACATTGAAAGTGCCTGGACATTGCACCACTGTGCTTGTTTTCTACTTCTTTTTTTTTTAAGCTAAGTATATAACAGGACGTGGAATGGCAGTTATCCAAGTGTGTATTGAATTGCAGAACTATGAAATGAAACGATAATGGTACTATGTAAAGTTGTACAATGGAATATAATAAAATGTAAAACGACTCTGTAAATAGAAGGAGCATAGAGTATATAGAAATCAGCACTGTATCATATTTGCTGCTAAAAGCTTTCACGGGCAGGGAACATGAAGGAGAAATTGTAGTCACTAGTAAGAGATCTTCCTCTTCTAGAAAGACTTGGGGCCGAGATGCCCCCAACTGCACTCGCACAATGAGATTAAATTCACCCTAGTCTGGAATAACTAAAACGTAATTCAGAAATGATGAATTTTGTACATCTTCCAGGCAGACAGTTGTAAAGTAACCTCTGTGAGAGCTGAATTTACTATAGCTGATTTGAATTTTGACTAACCTTCCATGTCTGCAAGAGGCTGGATTTCAGTCACAAAAGACAACCTAAAAGATTTGTCATTTGATACCAGTTTATCTTCTTTATTCTTCATGGTCTCTCACAAATATAAACTCCAAGGACACCTTAAAGTGAGTTGGGAATTATAATGTTCTAACAAAATTCTGATAGTCTGTGAGATGTGTTTTTGAAAGAAGTGCAGTGCATTGAAATGAAAGAACCCGTATATAGATGGTATTGTTTTAACAGCACGACATGGATGTCCCTCCCGTTAAGCAGATCTGTTTTCTGAAAATGTTATTTTTGTCCAACAGCTAGTTGGAGAAAATGTATTTGCCATAACTCTTTTATTCCTTCTTCCCCTCCCCAAAGCTTTAGTACATTAGGTCTGTCTCCTTCAATAAGACTTTCATATATGGAAAGAAGAAAACAGATCAGTAATTCTTTTATCCACCAACCTTTTTATTGTCTGTGTTTTTCAAAACCCCATCAGTTGTAAATACGGTCCCAGTAGTTAATGTGGGAAGGTTTGGGGATTTTTAATGACGTGTAACAAAATGCCATAATAAAAGGACTCCAGCCTAGGTATTTAGCTTGGCTATAGTGTTTATAGAACGTTAAGCTTCTAATTTTTGTAACAAAAATTATCTTCAAATAGTAAACAGACAACATTTCAAAATGTTTATTATGCATGATTCTAAATACCTGAAATGTCTTTTGAGAAACAAATGTTGTGATCCATAAATTCACCCATTCGCTGTTGCAAGCAAAATGCAGACATGGCAATGTGACAAACCGACCACATTTCTGCCTGTGTGTGCTTTTGTGCCAAGCAGCCTCTAAATTTAGCTCAAAAGAAAGAGGAAGAGAGATTAGGACATTCAAGTATGGTTACCACCTTATTGGTTTTCATCTTTCAGCAGATAGTGGGAGTTTTCCAATTTACTTTTCTAGAAGGCGATGAAGCTGTTTAATAGTGGATGCATTAAAAGATTTTGTTGGAGTTGGTAATGCTTCAAACATCAATACTGAAGACCCATTTTGAATATAATAAGCAACGAGGAGGTGTAGACATACTAAAGCTCTTGAACTATAGCTCTTAAATTCTACAGATAATCTAATTGTTTTCCTAGAAATGCAGTGAAATTCTTGTTTGTGTTTTTGGATGTCTTTAATGTTCCACAATAACATTAATAGATGAATTTTCAATTGTTATTCCTTATTTTTGCTGGAATTCCAGCAAAATTCTTATTCATATCTCTGGGTGTCTTTAATGTTCCAAGATGAATTTTTGTCTGAACTTCTAAATCTATTGTTGGTACAGGAGTTATCCTGTCATTTCAATTTAATATTAGCATGGAAAGCTGTCTCAGTAAATCAGCCAAAAAAATGTGTTTAATTCAAGTCCAATTAGCATATATACAGTTAACGAATAACAAAAATGTTCATTCCTTCAGCGTTTGTCCCCTGGCCTGCAGATAAAGAATTTGACTGGATTTAAAACAGAAAAATCTCAAAGGAAAAATTGTCCTTTTTACTTGGGATATAAAGATGCTGATAACAAACCAGCTTGGTTTTGCTTTGCATTTTTACCGATCTAAAAATGATAGGGAGTGATCACTGGATTGTAGAATGTTGTATCCATCACTACTACTGTATTTGGGCAACTCTGCCAAGAATGTACTCCCATTTTCTTTTCCTCTGCTTTCCTTAGGTAATTGTCATAGCTGAAATAAGTCCTCTTTTTTTTTTTTCCTTATTTCTGTTTGCAGTAGCTTGATTCACAGATATGTGGAGCTGGTATTCACACTGAGCGTTGCCTATTTGCTGACTTCATTGGAAGAATATAAATTTGTATGTTTTATTAACACATCAGTTTTTCCTTTACTGCCTAACCCTAAGGAACAGTGGCAGTCAAAAAAGAAGTGGCAGACAAAAGTCTGTACAAATTACTAGACATATTTTAATTTACAATGTGGCATGCACTCTTTCTAACATCAGTAGAGCTACACATTCGTATCTTATAAATAGACCTCTAATTTCTTTTGCTGCAAAATTGCTGTCTGAACCATCACGTCTCCAGAACAGATGCATTGATCATTTTGCAATCACTCAGTTGTTTGCATAAAGGGAGAAGACAGAGGATAAAGTGCCTGGCAATGAGGATTAAGAGCACTCGCCTACTCTCAGCATCAGGACTTTTTTGGATAATTCTATGTGTTGGAGCCAAATTGTTTGCAGATGGGACATATAGAGGCACAGAGGGTCTGCCAGCACTTTATATACAAGGACATGCTTTTAGAGATTTATCCACCTGCGTGAGATGGAGTGGGCAAAGTGTAAACATTTGCTCTCATCTCTGGCACGCTGCCCGCTTTTCTCTCTGCAGAGAGACGAGAAAGGAGTATTTTAAGACAACATCAGAGTTACATTTTGTTCAAAAAAATACAAAATCTGGAACCCAGGATTTACTGCAGCCAAGGATACATTTCTACATACTACTTGCTGTTGTAGATTTCTTCTGAAAACTGAATTTGTCATGAGATAGGGTAACAAATGGGAAATCATGGCTGTGAGAATATCTGTAGTGTGGAACATGTTCATCTTCAGAAACCTTTTGAATACATACCACATGGTATTTTGATATAAAGTAAGAGTTTTTATAGGCATAACACCTTTTATCTTAAAGGATGTTTGTTTTCCCTTCTTGTAGAGACAGACTTCCATCGGCTTCACAGCAAGGTTAGAACAAGGGGGGGGAAGAGACTCCAATTTCATGTAACACAGCCCAGAGAACTGGAAGAAAATGGGGAAATCATAGGCTTGAAATGCCATACAAATTAAACCCCATCTTATTCAAATTGTCCTTTTGCCACTCATGCTTAAATTACCTTAGGAGAGTAGCACATGTCTAGGGTGTTTCATTTGATGCTTGCTGAGCTCAGTTCTTACAATTAAAGCATCTTTACTGGGTATGGGAATACTGTGTGCAGCTAATCACTGTGCAACCCCAGACTGTAGTACTCAGCCCTTTACATTATATGCTTGTGTCAAGCAGTGGTGAACCAATGAAGATGTACACATAATCCTTCAGCTGTTCTGGATGTAACTTACTCTCTTTTCATGTGAATAACACCTGGTACTACAAAGTCATAGCAGAAGTGCTTTTATCATGCGTGTTGTGTGTGTGTTGTACCAGCCCTGTTTGTCTTTCTGTGATGACAGAACGGTACGTTCCGCTTGCCTCCGTTGTTAACTGCTGTAACTTTGGCACTGAGTAATACACAAAGCTACCCCAGAGAGTTCTGAGACCACTGATCCTATATTGCTCCTTTTATTCTTTTCTTTTTCTTGAAGAATCAATGATGTTAGCAAGAAGCAAGGGCAAATTCATGTTTCAGTCAATCCAAAGAAGGGATGGTTTATTCCAGGGCATGCTCAAAGACTACAAAATCAGGAAAAATAAGTGTCGCAATCAATGCGCTGTGCTTGGGTTTCTTTTTTCACCCTTCACTGAACAACAGAATGAGAGAACTAAAGAGAACACGGTAAGATTCAAGGGACTCAAACCCAGTCAAATGGGCTGTTGCATACACTGTCTCCAAAGATTACTGGAAAACAACTCTTTAAATACGTAAGCGCACCGTATCTTATGATTAACACTGAATTATTCCTCAGCAAATAGATGTTGATTCAGAAATACCAAAGGAGCATGAACGCCATGCATCCTTCTCCGAGGATTCCAGAAATGTGATCCTTCAGGAAACCAATGACTGGGACATAGGAATGTATACAAATTTGGAAATAAAGTCCGATTCACCAGTGAGGAAATATCACAGCAAAACAGTCTGCTTGACTAAAAAAATATTCAGTGAGTTCATGATCAGGTTTTTGCTGTGCTTTGTGGTTCCAGTTTTCAAAGCCAGACTCCTGCTCTTTGGGAATATGTCTACGGTTGCTCTGCTCCAACTCAGCTTAAGTGGCTGGATTCTGTTCCCAGTGTACTAATAAATATTCCAACCACAGGCAGTTGTGCTGGCTATTATGCAATGTAATGAAGGTCACTAATACCACTGCTATTTACCTTGCTGCTGCTGCTGCTTCTGCTGCTCTCTTGTGCCTTCCTGTGCAGGGTTCCTGCAAGTCTTGGCAAAACAGCTGCAGAATCAGGTTCACTCCCTGCCTCTGTTTGTGAACAGTGAGAGGTAAAGGAGTCATTCCCTTGCCAAATAAATAGGTGAATTAATCAGACCTTGGTATTTAGGGAATACAGCAGAAAAGCTGATGCATGCATTGACAGTACCAATGCCTTGGGGAGGGATGCCAGTTTTGCACAAGCACGCTTGATTCCACGTCTTCCTAAAAGGAATTCAAGGGATTTAGTTTTTATTCCACATAATTTCTGGATTCTGTTGACACTTGAGTAGCAGCTTGTGGACAACTCGCAGAATGCGTGGCTGTGTTGAGCACGCATCGTCTTGACCTCCCCTGAAGAATACTGAGGTCAAAAAGGGAGAGGCCCGCTGAGTCAGCCCGGGGCTTTTCAGCTCGTGCGTTTCGATTTTCATGCTGTTGATCCAACTGCACTCAAATAGCCTGAGCTCGTTCTTGAATTGACCCCATCCATCTTTTGAAGAGCCTGTAATGGTATCAGGTGAGATCTGAAGTATTCACACAAGCTGCTGCAAAATCAGAAATGACAAAGGAGGGGTTTCGTGATCGCTGTGGGGCACCTGAAGGCCCTTCTGCTCCCACAAAGGGCGATCCCCACCGCCCCACACAGTCGCGCCGTGCGTTAGATTTCTTAACCTGATTTAGAGAACACGCACGGAAAAAAAAAAAAAGCATTTGTCATCGTTTTTTAATGCATCAGCAATCTCACGGCACAGCCCTGCGACTGCTTTGATCGAGGGGTGCACGCGGCAGGGGCAGATCGCCAGCGTGATCTCCAATCGACTGACACCAGCCACGGTGCCATGTGCCAGACATTTAACAGAGGCTTTTACAAACACCTCAAGGTGTGTCTGCGTGAGTTCCAGCCACCGCAGCATGGCCGTGTTATCAAAGAACATCAAGAAACATGAGGTTTGCAATAGCAAGATGCAGGACAGGAGTCACTGAGATTGGGAAACGTGAAGGGGAGGTGGTGAGGATCAAAGGGTTTGGAAGGAGCTCTGCTTGCTGTGCACTGGGACGTGGGACAGGAAAGAGATGGCCGCTGAGTGCTGGGAGAAACAGCTCAGCTGCCTCCGACTGCAGGCAGGCAGCCAACAGCGCGCCGAGCCCTGGATGCGTGCTTGGAGCTGCGTCCCAAGGGAAAGAGTGGACAAAACAGAAAGAAGGAAGGAAAGAAAACATTAAGAAGGAAACTGAAAGCAAGAGAGAGGTCACTGGGTCTCAGATCAAAGATCATCTGTAGCAGCCATAGTGCACAGCAGCTACAGGTACTCATACAGCCCGACAGTACAGTCACGTCCTGGGACTTCAAGGGATGATTTTCACTTGTTTATCATCACAGCTCCTTGGATGCTTTCTAGTAGCAACTAGGAAATCTGGTAAATCCTCTTGTTTTCCCAGGAGTACGCAAACAAACAGGCAGAAAAGAAAAATTACAGTGTTAGCACGGGACATTCCCCACCCTACCATCCGCTTCTCTTTTTCTAAAACGAGTCTCTGAAAAGCAGATGAACTCTTGCAAAACTCCTTCAAGAGCTGAGGAAATGCTGAAAAGCTCAGCTGCCCGGGAATAAGCAACCTTCACTCCTCGGTTTCAGTTTGCACTGAAATGGAGCCAAAGTCTCCTCTGTGTCCAGCGCTGGTTCCATCTGTGTTTGGGTGATAACCAGCAGCAAGCTCGCTAACTGCCATGCCAATGGAGGCTCAGAACAAAACGCCTTATCCCAAATGTTTTCTTATCCTGGAATGTATCAAAAGAGCACTTGTGTGGTATTTCCACTTCTGTGGAAATCTGGGAAAACTGCTGCCACATTACACCAGTGAAAGAGAGAAGAATCCCAAGTGACCAAATCCTGATTGCGAAACGGCCAACAGGGAGGAAGCTTGGGGAAGTTTGTACAAGGAAGAGCTGGTAGCAGAGGGCTGGAAAAGGACCAACGGGCCAAGAAACAGAACCATCTTAGTACAGATGACACCTATACAAGGGCATGAGTCTGCAGGAGGGATTTGGAAGTGGGGGGCTCTGCCAGGGGGGACTGGAGCGCAGAGTGGAACATCACAGGAGCGACCCGGGGACGTGCCAACACCTCTCATTTCCTGCTGAGAGGACACAAACGTCATGGGCACGTTCAATGGCAGCAGGGGCCACATCTAGGTCTGGTTGTAAAAGAAAAATCACTTGTACTCCCCAAACAAAATCTTCCCGAGTTCATGGCACGACATTCCTCCAGAGCTGGGGGGCAGCGCAGGGACGGTCGGGGCTTTGGGGGACGCTCCCCCCCCGTCCCCCGGCACAGAACAGCACGGGCGGCCCGGGGGCGGCCCAGGTACCGGGGACGGCCACCGCCCTCCGAGGCCGCTCCCCGCCCGGNGACGGGACGGGACGGGACGGGACGGGATGGGACGGGGGTGGACGGGACGGGGATGGACGGGACGAGACGGGACGGGAATGGACGGGACGGGGCGAGGGGCTGCGGGCAGCGCGTGGGTCCCCGCCGAAGCGCTGCGGAGAGGCGGCGGCGGCGGCTGGGACGGCCCCGGGCTCTTCGCGTGTGCTGAAATCGAACGCTTTCATTTCGTGGCAAAATCGCGTAAGCTTTGGCAGGGTCCGTCCCCGCAGCGTGCGCTGCCTTAAACCGGGGAAGGGGATGCTGAGAGCTCCGCTTTTCTTTCCCTGTCAGACAGCGTTTGACGGGGTCGGCAAAAATCTTTTAAACCCTGCGGTTCCTGGGGCTGTGCCTGATGTAAAAATGAGAGCAGAAGCCCACCGGCTGCTCCCTGCGCATCGCGGGGCAGATCCCCGGCGGCGGCCGTTGGCGTTAAGGCATCCGTGCGGCTGCAAGCGTTGGACGATCGCTGTTTTGCAGCTGCCCGCGGTTCGGTTTGTAACTACGAAATCAATCTTAAGAAAATACAGGAGGACAGGACGCGAGTAGAAAGTGTGCTGCGACATTCCTGCAGCTGCGATGATATTCCTGCAGCACTTTCTGCAAAGTGTCCGTGGATGTTTCCACCGTTCGGCTCCTAAACGCGCGTTGTGTTGCTGTGTTAGTGGAGGGTTTTGCTGTTGGTTGGTTGGTTTTAATGCAGGATTGGTTCAGCTGTTCTGTTCGTATCACTGCTGCACTGCATTAGGAGCTCTCACTGTGCTTTTTGTGTTTCTTCGTTTGTTTGTTTAAGAGTGAATTCACAGAATTCCAGCTTGGGCTGGAAGGGACCTTACAGACCACCCAGTTCCAAACTCCCCAAAATAAAAACATCTTGCATGTGTTTTGTATTTTGTCTTCGAGGTGTTCAGCTAAATTGCTGTGCCAGTGTGATTGTAATAACAAAGTGTTTGACTGTATGGATATTTTTTATTAAAAAAGTGTTGGACTGGCCAAGCTTACAAATAAAAGCAATATTTCAGCAGAATGTCACGTTAATTACACAATTCCTAAGCTTGTGCTCTAATTTAAAACGTACTAGATTTACATCCATTGTGCTAGTGCAATTTATTCATGTATTTATAAACCCTGCATGTTCCCAGTGCTTACTTGGGGCAGTCAGAAATTCTCCCCAGACCTCTCGAAAGGAAACGTGCAGAGCTGCAGAATGGTGATCTATTTTTTTTTTAACGACTTGTGACTTTTATAGTTAATAAACAAAATCATGAAAAGACAGAATGCTGGCAGTGTGNTTACCTGGGCGGGCCGAGACGCGGCTCTTCCCGTCTGGCCCGGCCCCCGCGACGGGAAGTGGGAGTCCGGCGTTGCGCTCGGACGGACGGAGCGGGGGAGCCATGGAGCCGGGCGGCCCCTCCGGAGCTGCTGCGCTGCGGCTGCTCCTCGCCGTGTGCTGGGCGGGGGCAGCGGGGCTGGCGGCAGGTGAGCGGCGGGACGGGGCAGGGATGGACGGGACGGGACGGGACGGGATGGGACGGGGGTGGACGGGACGGGGATGGACGGGACGAGACGGGACGGGAATGGACGGGACGGGGCGAGGGGCTGCGGGCAGCGCGTGGGTCCCCGCCGAAGCGCTGCGGAGAGGCGGCGGCGGCGGCTGGGACGGCCCCGGGCTCTTCGCGTGTGCTGAAATCGAACGCTTTCATTTCGTGGCAAAATCGCGTAAGCTTTGGCAGGGTCCGTCCCCGCAGCGTGCGCTGCCTTAAACCGGGGAAGGGGATGCTGAGAGCTCCGCTTTTCTTTCCCTGTCAGACAGCGTTTGACGGGGTCGGCAAAAATCTTTTAAACCCTGCGGTTCCTGGGGCTGTGCCTGATGTAAAAATGAGAGCAGAAGCCCACCGGCTGCTCCCTGCGCATCGCGGGGCAGATCCCCGGCGGCGGCCGTTGGCGTTAAGGCATCCGTGCGGCTGCAAGCGTTGGACGGTCGCTGTTTTGCAGCTGCCCGCGGTTCGGTTTGTAACTACGAAATCAATCTTAAGAAAATACAGGAGGACAGGACGCGAGTAGAAAGTGTGCTGCGACATTCCTGCAGCTGCGATGATATTCCTGCAGCACTTTCTGCAAAGTGTCCGTGGATGTTTCCACCGTTCGGCTCCTAAACGCGCGTTGTGTTGCTGTGTTAGTGGAGGGTTTTGCTGTTGGTTGGTTGGTTTTAATGCAGGATTGGTTCAGCTGTTCTGTTCGTATCACTGCTGCACTGCATTAGGAGCTCTCACTGTGCTTTTTGTGTTTCTTCGTTTGTTTGTTTAAGAGTGAATTCACAGAATTCCAGCTTGGGCTGGAAGGGACCTTACAGACCACCCAGTTCCAAACTCCCCAAAATAAAAACATCTTGCATGTGTTTTGTATTTTGTCTTCGAGGTGTTCAGCTAAATTGCTGTGCCAGTGTGATTGTAATAACAAAGTGTTTGACTGTATGGATATTTTTTATTAAAAAAGTGTTGGACTGGCCAAGCTTACAAATAAAAGCAATATTTCAGCAGAATGTCACGTTAATTACACAATTCCTAAGCTTGTGCTCTAATTTAAAACGTACTAGATTTACATCCATTGTGCTAGTGCAATTTATTCATGTATTTATAAACCCTGCATGTTCCCAGTGCTTACTTGGGGCAGTCAGAAATTCTCCCCAGACCTCTCGAAAGGAAACGTGCAGAGCTGCAGAATGGTGATCTATTTTTTTTTTAACGACTTGTGACTTTTATAGTTAATAAACAAAATCATGAAAAGACAGAATGCTGGCAGTGTGCAGTCACGGCGAGTCAATATTTGGTTGTTGGTTTTCTGTCTGTCTGTGTTATCTCAAGGGCTGCCATGAAGCAGCACGCGGTGTGTGCCAGCTTGGTGGGCCCCGGTGCTGTTCAGGGCAGTTGGTGTTGGTGGAGCAGGTGATGGTCGAGGTGTTCTGGCAGCTGCCTGAGCTTGGGGTCCTGAGGAGAGGAGACTTTTTGTGAGCTGCTTGGCTCAGGAGGGCTGCGTGTTCTCTTTTTCTGACGTCAGCTGTTTGAAAATAATAATAATAATCCTGCAGTTTTCATGCATTCAGGAAAACCAGGAATATTCAAAAGCTAAACCAGCAAGTCCTGGTAACTACTCTTGTTTTTCTTTCTGAACGTAACTTGTCACACACACGTACAGACACATGAGTGGTGAAATGTCGGAGCTCTGCCGCTGTTCTTTAGCAGTGCAGAGGTCCGAGTAACCCCCTTTTAACTGCTTTAAATATTCTTCAAGTTTCAGCAGAAATGGCCCTAGGAAAGTGTAAGGCAATGGTGTTCCAGACACTGGGAGCAGAGTTCTTGCTGAAAGAACCTTCCCTGTCTTTCCATCCGCTCTCATCCTGGTGTGAGCAGAACCAATGTGGTTGTGCGCTGACCTGGGTGGGAGATCTGCATGTCATTGTTTTCCCTTCCACACAGATTCCCCCAAACGTTGAAGAGGTTTGGGGCTGGTTTCCTGGGCTGAGCAAGCCCTGCAGTGCCAGTGACAGAAGTTGGAAGCGTTGAGGCTGCTGCAGGACAGGGAGGCAGCGATGGTACCTGTCAGAGTATTTGGGAAGCAGTCTCACTTGGCCTCTTATTAAACATCTTTTAATAGTACCAAAAGGGTGGGAGAAATTAATCACCTTCGGTGACTTAGGGAGTTACCAATTGCTCACTATCTTTAGAATTTCAGTCGGACACATGCTTTTAGTTTTTCCTGGCAGTTTTCTACTTTCTGTCTCGTTTCCATCTCCCTGCTCTGCTCTGACCTTCGAGCTGTGACGGGGCACTGAGCAGACTGTGACTCAGTGCAAAGAGTGGGGAAGGTTCAAGGCACAGATGGATTTATCCCAGCAAGTGTCTCTGAGTCACGGCTTTCCCTCTGTCATGCTGGATGTTTGAGGAGAGGAAAACATGTAACAGTGAAATGTGCTGGTGGTGAATTACTATTATTTTTCCCACGCTGGTTATGTGTGAGCGTAGCATTAGAAGTTTGATAAGTGAGTAAGTGAAGAAGTGTTGTGGTTTCATGTTTGTTTTACTGACGCTGTTGTTTTTTGGGCAGATGGGGCTAAATTGTGGTCCTGTCCTACGGTTGTTGCTTACGGGTTGTAATTGCTTGTCTTTTTTTAAGTGTCCTTTCTCAAACTGTATTGGTGGTCAATTTGTGGGTAGAATAAGTGTTAATTGCTTCACAGAATTTCCATGTATTTACTGAAGATTCGACATGCGTGATGCAAACTCCCAGCAAGAAAGAACTGGGAAAGAAGGGTTCTTAGATTCATCTTTCCTCTACCAACATAAATTTCACTACCACAGACCCTGGATGTATTGCATGCTGTGATTTCCTAAAAATTACTTTAAAATGTTCTATTTTGCGTGTTTCTTGTAATTATTTGAATAATTAATGGGCCGTGTTAGTAGGAATGGTAGAAACGCTTTGGCGGTCAAGAGCTTATCTGATAGCGAGTAGGAACACACAGAGCTGAGAGTTCATTTGGGCTCTTTCCTGTTGGAGAGTTAAAAAACTGTCAGTATTATTTACAAAAAGACACAGCTGTCAGTGTTATTTAAAAAAAAATACCTGTCAGTGTTATTCATGTCAGGATTGTTGATGGTTATCGTCACACTGCTAACTTCTCCTCTCTTGTAGAAGCAAAAGTTCCTCCGCCTCCATCCAACCTAAACTATTCGTTTATCCAAATCTGTACCTTGAACTGGACGTGGAATCCCCCAGAGAACGTCAGCAGGAGCTGCGACCTGAGATATTCCAGCGACATCGTGATCGATGAGGTCCTTCTGAGCAGTACAGTAAGTTCTCACGTCCCGGAGCTCCGCTGTGCTCTGGTGCATAGATTGCTGTTACTCATGGGGGTTGTGGTATGAAGACAACATGGAGGGTTTCTTTTCCCCTGAAGAAGAAACTGCAAGAGATGTTTGTTTGGCTCTTCTGCTTTTGTTTCTGTGCTAGGTGTTTTACATCCCAGGTGTGGTTCTCGGTGTGTTTGGCTATGGGTTAACAACTGTTTGATCGCAACTGAGAGCAGCATTTCCACGGTACTGAAAGGGCTGTCGGAGAAATATCTCTAAAACTTATTCCTAGCAAGATAATATTCCATCCATCCGTGGTTCCAGACTGTCAGAACTTGAAGCCTTGAACGCATGCTGACCATGGGGCTGGCAGTGCTGCTGTTTCGGATACAGTTAAAAGTACCCAAAGCAGTCCTTTGTTGTTCAGCCCTTATTGCAGTTTTATGGCCCCATGTTTCTTCTGACCTGCTCACTGTGCATGCCCTATAATTTCTGAGAGCTGCAGGATATTGCTGAGCTCGACGTCAGGCTGCAGTTTCACAGAGATGAGCTGATTTAATGGCTGGACGCTGCTATAAGGGTGATATTTCATTTTTTTTGACACCCTTTCGTCTAATGATTTTCATCAGACCTTTATACGAGCCAGTTGAACTCATTAACTCAGCGGAAACCTTTATACTTCCTTAATAGGTTCATTAATTAACTGCAAGTCTGTTTGATTTACAAGCAGGATGGTTTGTGAAAGGGTCTGACAAATGCTGAGGTCAGCAGCAGTGGAAGAGCTGTTGAACAGCAGATCCATGTAACAGGGTAAACCAGGCTGCGTTCATCTTGTCTTTTTGCATTTTGGATTTGCTTTGATTATTTTCCTTCAGTCATTCTATCGACATAAACTCTTCTCATTGCTTCTTCAGATGCCCCCTGTATGTGTGTGGCTACCAGAAGGATGGCAGTTCACTCTGTACGCTTCTGTTGATGCAGCTGTAGGGTAGCCACGTGTGTTTTGCGTTACCCATGCAGACTTTGCAATCATCATTTTCCTCTACCTTATGCTAGTTCCTTCTTACTCCAGTTATGACAGACATGAACAACAGGCGCACGGAAGTTTTCCATTGAGTTCTGAGCGTGCCTGATAAGGAATAAGTTGAGTGACACTGAGTCCTCCACGTGTTGTCAGACATGCATTTCATTTGGCTTTCAGCCGCAGGTTTTTCTGCAGGGCTCTAACATGTTTTTAATATTGATTTCCGTGTGTTTGATATGGTACGCTGAACATTCTTGTTCTCTTTTCCCCCGTCAAAACCCAGGAGTGGACTAAGAGTCTCTTCCGTGTGACTGATGCGCTCCTGAATAAGGAAATGCGTTTCAAAGTGAGAAGTGAATGCAGGAATGGTAATGCCAGTGAACAAAGCCAATGGGTGGAGACTTCCCTTCTCCCAAAAGGTAACACGGAACGGCAAGGCTCAAGACTGACATGCTTCTCTTGGGCTGAGGAGATGCAGCGTTGTCTGTGTTGTTTTAGCAGAATATCATAGAAATAGATCAGAGCAAAACATGTCTGAGAGAGATAGCAGAGGCAAGGGAAAGGTCAGTTGATAGATTACTGGTTAGTAGATAACGTAATGATTATACTACACTTAAACCAAAGTGCTGTCTTCTGACACTTAGAGTCTTACAGGCAAGCTGTTCACATTTAAATGCTCTTCCCAGACGTTGTGATTCCATCGTTCCTCCTGTCTCTGCCATCCTATGGCTGTGAGATGAGAGAGCTCTTACGTTGGTTTAAGCCTGATGATTAATCACTAAAACCTGAGTTTATTTTCTGTGATCAAATGTCTAGAGGTATGTAGGTGTCAATTAAAAATTCAGCTTCCCCAATGTTGCTTTTGTCCATATTTAAGAACTAAAGGTATTTCCACATTCAGAATACTGAGAAATATTTTTGTCTGCAGAAGATAACTATGATTAAATGCTGACAATTTATGATGGCTGTAATGACTGTGATAAAGCTTAGTGCTGTGCTTATAAATCATTTACTTGAATTCTTTTTTAAAGTGTCCATAGTTTAATGGAAACAAAACATTTTCCTGACTCGCCACCTCACGTTTAGTGTCAGGTAACTGAGTGATAACTCAGGTGTGGTGGAAACTTTGAGAATCACTGTCACAATTAGCTGACATTTAGAAGTTGTCCTGCTGAGATTTCAATCAACAACTGGAATTTATGATTCACTGCACTGGGACAATGTGGGTTGAGGGGTAACCAGACATTTCAGACACTTCCAGTTTCATAAAAAGGGATGCTTTGCTTTTGGAAAGTGGTGAGAAGACTTTTCTGGCGAAGTAAATGTAAGAGATCTTTCAAACTTGCCTTGTAGGCATTCCAGGTACTGCTGCTGTTGGCTTGAGCTGCGTTTGGCACAATTTGGAGTACATGCGTTGTAAGTGGCGGCCTGGAGAGAACGCAAGTAGTGAGACCAATTACACCTTATTCTACTGGTTCGTATTAACTTTTTATTACCAGCCCTACAATGCTTTAGTGCTAATTTGTAGTTTTACATTACTTAATACGTTGTACTTCTTTATTTCCTGTTCCTTTGAAAGATCCCAAAAGCATTGCATGCAAGTTAGTATTGGGTGCTGTCCAACAGAAAATTCAGCTGTGGGAGGCTGAAGAAGTCGCTGCTGCCGATTCCGGGAAGTTGATCTGTTTATCCTGTGAAGGATTTGCTGCTTCTAAAGCCCTTCTAAAAACAACTAATGTTTCTTTTCCTTTTTTTTTTTTTTTTAATTGCGGATTCAAACAAGGAAAAAGAACTGCACTTGACCTGTGTATTTGTTCCTCCCCTTGCAGCCCAGTAAGCATGGGCCATTTGAGTCACACTCGCTCACTAATGCATATATCAGCTTTTAAATCACTGGAAAGCAGTGTGGAAGCATTAACATTTAGCAGTTTGTTTGTATCTTCTATGTCATAAATAACTGATTCACACTGAAAGTAATGAAGGACATCTTTTTATCATCATCTGGGCTTGCCAGCTGACTGCCATAAATAGACTCTGGTTCCAAGGGAAGAGCGTTGTGGCGTGATCAAAAACTTGGCAGCGAGATCTGTGCGCGCTGATCTGTGCATACTTCTGCATGTTGATGGGCCTTGTGAAATGCCAGATTGCATTAGTTTCTGTAGATACCTTCAAGTTTTGTTTTTTGAAGTCCCTTGTTGCAGCTTTTAAATTGGCTTTGTGTCTTATCTGAACTGACTAAATAAAACTTTTCATTTTCCTCTCCAGCGGCAATCTCGCAGACCCACTGTTCTATTTAATGCAGTCTGACAACAAATAGCAGAAAACTTCCTGCATTAAATGCAGGGGGGACTGTTCTTTAGAGATCTGGACTGATACTCATGGGATTTGGTTTGGCTTGGTTTTCTTAATACAAGAACAGTAGCAATGAGGAGTTGAAGATCTGAATTTCTGGGTGTTTGGATACTATGGATACTCACTGGAACAATGCTTTAAATTAGAGCTGTATTTTTTCATGTCACCCCTTAGTTTTAATAAAAGATGTAGCTACAGCAGCATCAAAGTGATTTGATTCATACTGCTTGACTGAATTCATGGAAAAAGTAATTGGAAGCCAAACACCTTTTTTCCATTTCCGTGTTTTTAAGTTTTAACACTGAACAATGCATTTTCTATAGTGCAGGAGAGGTGAGATTTTTTGCTAACAATGAACTGAAAAAATATTGTTTAGTTCTGTTTTATATTCTTCTTCATTGATGTTTTCAAAAGTGAACATGAGTAGAACATGAGGTAAGAACAAACAAATCCAGTCAGTGCACAGCAGTAAGTGCTGAAATGGAGGCTGACTAGAGCAGGTTGATGGACCTGCATAGTGCAGTCTACTCTGAATGCCTCCCATCTTCATCAGACCCAAATTAGAGATAAGAAGGAACAGATATAAAAAGGGGACCTGGAAATAGGATGGGCAGTTGTGGAGTTAGCAGCCCCTATACAGGGCGATATGAAATAGGGGAACTTCATTCCTGCTGTGCTGTCAAATGAAGCCCTGCTTGCTAGTGTTAAGAGACATCAATTCTTTAATTTCCCATGGAGGAAAAGCTATGGGAGTGTTTTCAGCAGAACCTGGGGAAGGAAAAACGTAGTCATGGCTTCTGTGTCATTGGAGGTGCATACTGACGTTTTGAAAAGCAGATGCATGCAGTAGGTGGGACTTGACCATCTCCAGCAAGAGCAGCAGTGCCTAAGGCACGCTGAGGGAGATTAGTCATCTCATCCTGTCACAAGTGAAATTCTGTTGACAGGAAGTGATCCAGATTAGTTTGCTTTCTAAACTTTTTTTTCCTTGAGATTGTTTTCCCATGCAGAAAACGTGGACCCGATCTGAAAGCAGTCGTTGATGCTCAGATGTAAAAACACTGTGACCTGTCTCTCTTTCTGCTATTGGACACTCCCTGGATATAATGTTCTTCCTAAAGCTTAATATAAATGAGAAGCTTCTTCCTTTGTTTAGCTTTAATTTTTCATATGCTATAGCACAATTCAAGATCAGCCTTTAGAACTTGTAGCAGCTTTAAAAATAAGCTTGCCCCTCGCTGTCCCATCCCTTGAAGTTAAAACTATTTTTATTCCTGTAGGTTTGATGGTTTGGAAAGCCATCAGAAGTGCAAAAATTATTCTGTGAGCCAAGGAAGCTTTGAGTGTGCCTTCAAACTTACCTTGCCACAGACTGCCAATACTTACACACCCATCAGTATTCTGATTAGAGATGACTCTGAAAATATTATGCCTTTATGCACAAGTGAAAATCCTACCACCCTCGGTAAGTTTAATGCCATACAGAACAGAAAAAAAAAAAAAAGTGGAGGAAAGAAAATTTGCTGATATTATCAGTGTGTCTGAGAAACAACGTGATTAGATGTTCTCTTCCTTTGCTGGTCTTTGATTTAGGAATTACATAGATAAGACCTGTCTTTTGGGGAGGGCTGCTTTTCACTCATTTCTACTCCTGCTCTTCTTTTGTTTTTATTCTTTCTTTGCTTTTTGGTGCTTTTTTCTTCTTTCTGTTGCTAAACTTGTGTATGTGTAACATTACGCGATATAGGACTTCTAACCACATTTGTAACCAGCAAAATGTAATCTTTAATTATTTCCGTTTATTTCTGTTTTGCATTTCAGTAAAACCTGCTACACCAAAAATAGTTAAACTATCTTACGTGAATAATGAAATATATCTACAGTGGAGTGAATCGAGCACCATTCCAGCCAACTGTGTCATTTATGAAGTGAGATATCGCAGCGGGGATTTGACCACTGCTCAGACAATTCAAGTAAGTTTTCATTTCTTACAGTTAACAAGTTGGTTTTTTTCCTATGCATCTTCTATAATTTGTGCTAATGCTCATAGTAACTCAATCCTTTGTTGTCTAGAAACAGATAACAGCATGGGCTGCCTGTCGGGTCTGTTGCCCTAGCTGAAAGTGCTGTGTAGTTGTCCTGTAGTAATTCCTGCACAACGCAATCCATGGTAGTCTTCCCAATCCTTACTGTCATTTATTATGGCCAAGCAATAACGTGCAAGAAGTCTCTGATAAAAAGGTGTCTGTTAAACTAAATAACACTTAACCAGGAAGTGCACCCTAGTGCGTGTGCCTGTTTGCTTCTCTTTGAAATAGAACTTTGGTCTGTTGGTGGTGCGTTTACCTGCTGTTGGTCTGCTCTCTGCCAAGTGACTTGCTTGTCCTTGGATGACGTGACTCGAGTACTGTAAAGCAAAATTAATTGCTGGTGCACACAAAAACATGGAACGTTGTACAGAAAGTCAAGGGAAAAAAAAAAGTGAGAGTAGGAGTCAGGAGTGGGAAAGAAAGGTGTGCACTCATATATACAAATTTCAACTTACGTATAAAAAGCATTGACTGTGGTGTCTGGATGTACTCACGCCTGAATCTGCGTAATCAAACTGACGGTGCTGTCTGATCAGAGTGGTAAACAGCATGATAAATTTAAAAGTAAGGTGCCAGTCTTCTGCAGAGCATCTAGTTTGTCTAGCAAACTCAAATTGCACTAACAGTCCTCAGGAAACTGGCCTCTTCGATCAAAAATACGTGAAGTTTGAGCCCAACTCACTGTAGAGGCATCACAGATGAGATTTTTTTATGGTCAAAGTTAGATAAACATTGTTAGCCTGACTGAGAGGAGGAAGGCAGTGTAAATCACAGAATCACAGAATCACAGAATCACAGAATTGCAGGGGTTGGAAGGGACCTCAAGAGATCATCGAGTCCAACCCCCCTGCCAGAGCAGGTTCCCTACAGCAGGTTGCACAGGTAGGCGTCCAGGCGGGTCTTGAATATCTCCAGGGAAGGAGACTCCACAACCTCCCTGGGCAGCCTGTTCCAGTGCTCCGTCACCCGCACCGTGAAGAAGTTCTTCCGCATGTTGGTGCGGAACTTCCTGTGCTCCAGCTTAAGGCCATTGCCCCTTGTCCTGTCCCCACTGACCACCGAAAAGAGGTTCCCCACCTCCATTTGCCTCCCGCAACGAAGATACTTACAAACATGGATCAGGTCCCTTCTCAGCCTTCTTTTCTCCAGGCTGAACAGACCCAGCTTACTGAGCCTCTCC
>WBMW01004220.1:199413-210478 GCA_013396635.1 Penelope pileata
GGAGAATGCAATCCACTGCTCAAATGTTCCCCCAAAAAAAAAAAAAAAAAAGGGCACCATGCCAGACACTGAGTCTTACTTTCAACATTTATGCCAAATGCTATATAATAGTTATAGCAGTAAGTCAGTTTAAATCTGAGCTTTGGAATCTCTGTCTAGGCAGTCTTTGCTGGTTAGGTGCTATTATGTCCCTTTTTTACCAAGTTCAGTATTCACAAAAAGGTCTTCCATCAAAACATTGAGAATACGATAACTGCAAGGTGAAAATGGACTTGTGACTGAGAATGTGTTGGAAGTTGTACGAAGCAAATTACCTTTTCTTTTTACGCCAGGTTACATCTAATTCTACATCAATTCCTAGTGTTGATCCTAATAGCAAGTACACCTTCCAAGTGAGAGCACAACCCAAGATGGAGTGTTACAGCAGTGGGTTCTACAGTGACTGGAGTGAAGAAAAGAGCATTGGTGAGAACAGTTGTTCCTTGAATTTGAACTTCATCTGTTAGGAATCTCACACCTTACCTGATAAGTTAATGGGAGTCCAAGATCATCCTCCTATGTAGCTATTAAATTTTGCATGAAGAGAAATGGAGAACATTCTATTACTGCTTGCGCTACTACGTGTGTTGTTGGGGTTGCCATCCATTTAGCTCTGCAATCACCTCTTTCTAGTGCTGTCACTTTTTCAGCTCTGAGTTTGTTTTTTATTTTCTTACCAACTGTATCTACATTATAATATCATATTTTGAAAAATGAGTCCTTGCCTACAAAAGTGTCAGTGTATTTGAAAAACATCCAGTCTGTGAGTTAGAGACGTTATTTATTTATCATCATTATTCCTAAAAAGCCTCGCAAAACATCTCTGAGTTTTAACACTTTTTGTCTTCCAGGTGGGAATCCAAACTCCACGTTCTATTTTGTTTTAATAATCACCATTCCATTAGTAGTAGCAGTATCTACGATAATCCTACTCGTTTACCTTAAAAGGTAAATAATTACATTGCTTTATTTGCAACCCATTACTTCTGACTTGTCTTTTCACTTAGATGATAATGCATCTCTCTTCCAGGTAATTGTTCATGATGTGACATGTTTCAGCAGTAGCTGCTTTCTCAGTAGCATGCATTGAGTAATGAAATCATGACACCATTATGCCTCATTCACTAGGATTAGGGGTACAGACCAGATTCATGCTTTGTTTGCACTTTGGTAACATTGCTTGTATCTGCTTACAGTTAGATTCTTGTTGCATGACTATTGCACCGCTTCTTTTTAAGCAATGAAGTCCAAATTCCAAATTGATCTAATATATGGAAAATATAAAGTATGGAATTAAAAAACTGGGCTACAGCTGCACAGAGGCTGAAGACTAGCTAGTGATTTCAAAGCTGACTCCACACATTTTCTTGACTGCACCCAAGTATGACTTTGAAATGCTGATTTTTTTTAAGTGAATTCATTTAACACTTTTCATTTTAATTTTCTGAAGGCTGAAGATATTAATTCTTCCACCAATCCCGGACCCTAGAGAAATACTGAAGCGCATGTTTGGGGAGCAGAGTGAAGATCCCCAGGTTAGTACCGAGCTGTTTGGCAAGCTTATCTGTTGGGCTGGAATCTGCAAGCTGCCAGGTTTCTTTTTGATTCCACCTATGTCTGTCGTAGAATGAACTTGATATAAATGTGTACCATAAAAACAATTCTCTCTCTGAAAAACACTGCTAAAAGTGTTGTTCTTCTCTTCCAGAACTGTGCAAAGGATGATTATATGAACAGTTACGACAAGTTAATCAAGGAAGAAGAAATTCATTCTTTAATTCTAATAGAAACTCCTGAGTCCTCTAATTCTGAAAAAGAAAACCGATAAGCTGCTTTCACAATGAAAGATAAGGGAAGACTTTCATACGTGCTCCTTTACCTCAGGTGACAATGTAGATGTGAAGAGGCCTGCCAGCTTCACCAACTTTTACCTTGCAGAGTCCTTTCTGAGCCTCATTTCTTTGATGCTCAGAAGATACATCACTGATGTTGGCCATTCCTCCATCTCTGCTAGCAAAATTCATCTTGGATCATTTGAGATGAGCATGTACATAAATTTCATCTGACTGCATTGCAGCATCTCTTGTTCTGGCTCCAACCAGCTCTGCCCTATTGTCATTTGTACTTGTGTTTGTGCCTTACATTGGACTGTAAATGTTGGCTTGGTTTTGTTGGTTTTCGTTGGGTTTTGTTTCTTCTGGAGCAAGCACTGTGACTTCTCTGGGGTATTTGGCTTTGTTTCGCAGCAGGTGAGACAAGACTTGTTTACAGGGGGCGAGTCATTGTTGCTTCTGCGTGGAACTGCTGCCAGATGGATGCCAGAGCCGGGGGCTGTTCTGAGTGCTCCAAGGCGGGGGGTTTCCAGAGGACGTTACGGGCTGACCTTCGTGAGCTTTCGGTCAATGTGCTTCAGCTGCAGGCTGATCAAACCCAGTGAGAGGGTTGCTTTTTCTTTAAAAATGCGTATGAAAAGCCTCCTCACCTTCCAGCCTGTATCCAGACTATTTGCAGAAAGCGTTTACTTTTATTTTTTTATCCTTTCAAATGTCTGTCCTCAGATGCGAGGTCTTCTTGAACTTCTTGGGTTAATTATACCTTAAAATGATAAAAATTATTCTTTACCTCTGTTGTGCAGTGGCTGATAACTATCACCAGACTGTGATTCTGCTTTGGCCATATTGGTCTAAAGTATCTGATTTTGGAAGCTGAGTCATACTGAGTTTATCCAGCAAAATTACCAGGATGGAAGCTTGAGTCCAAGAAGCCTTGCTCAAGTTGCTTAGCACATGCTAAACCACAGAAACTGAATGAATCCAAAGACTTCAAGATTTGCCCTTACTGCTGTGCTGATGGATTTGGAGAAAGAGATGACAACCTGCTCTCTCAGCCTGCTCTCTCGGGAACAAACTTCATTGTTTCTATAGTGATGATATTTGGATTTCAGCTTCCTCTCTAAGGACTTAGCAATTTTTAAAAAGGTGCTTATTTGGCTTTTTAAAAGAAATTCTGAATTGATTTGTGCATTTTTCCATGGTTTTGTTTTGAGGTTGGTTTACCCAGCAGAACCCGACAGAAGTGTTCTGGCACAACTGTGGCATTTCTCTGCACTGAGTTCTGAGCATTACTTTCTGCTTTGTGCTGCAAGGGTAACAGCAGGACCTTGATTGTGCTGGAGGCAGAAAGCAGTGGGGAGGAAGGGATCCATGCAGCTGGTTACCGTTGGGGTTGAGGAACTTCAAGTTCCTCCCAGCCCCCTCAGCAGTGACGTGCAAACGTGTTGTTTGTTGAGATGGTCTTAGCAGACTGAGAAGAGATCTCCAGAGGTTTGCTAGGAGCAAATTCTGAAGCCACTGATGATTTAAAATTCAGCCCTATCCTCAAACTCAATTCAGTCAAAATCCCAAAATGAAATACTGTGTCTTCTAGAACGTACCATTCTGCAAGAAGTAGAACTAATGGAGCTTGGCTTTCTAGCTACAAGTTTACATCCTTTACACTCCTATGTGTTTCCTCCCTCCAAAGGTTCTCAGTCCCCACTGAAGCATGCAAATATGCAATTTCTTCAACATCTCTTATCTGCCTTTAGTTACTGGTGGTAGAAAGGGGAGGAGAAATGTAGCAGAACTAGCAGACCACATACTACCTTAAAACTTTTTACTTACAAACATGCTAAAAAAATATATAGACATGATAAAAATTGGTAAATGAGACAAAACAAGAAGTCTCAGGGATTTCAGTGCGATGTAATGACACTCAGGTTATACAAAGTCAGCTTGCAGCACTGGTTGATATTGCAGAGGTAAAAGAATAGCGCGGGGGAAGCAGTCACCGACTTCACTCCCGCTGCTCAGCAGCATTCTTATCGTTATAGAGAGAACTGTTTCTCAAATCTACCTCATCTCGAATGTTGCTCATTGTAGATCACTAGACAAACAGAAATGTATGATTTCAATATCAGTAAGCATAACATAACGTAAAGTTTTGTGGGTTTCAGTATAACAATCTAGGAGCGTGATCCTTGGTACTTTACCCTAAGTTCTTTAAACTTTGTTTTGGTGTTTATGGTAAAAACAAAGCTTATTTGTTTGAAAAACGAACAAAAGAAATTCATTAAGGATAAGGAGAGGGGGGAAAAAACAGACTGGAAGTTCTAGGCTGAAAGAGAAGCTTAAATACAGAGGATGGTGTATGTCAAGATAGAAATGTTTTGGGTAATCCTTTGCTTTCTGTATAATAGTAATTGACACTTCCTGATGGATGGATTTCTCGAGCCTGTGTTTTAGCATGCAAAGTGAGTGTCTGAGGATATTTTAACTTTAATGTTTCTTGTTTATGTTTAGGGTTTTTTCCTATGTTTTGCTATCATTTGGTTGCTCTTTGTTGCAGTTGCTTGATTTGTAAGTTTGTTTAAAAAATGAATAAATGTTGGAATGTTTTTCATTACGGGTGCGTGGCATTTTGTTCTTAGTTTGATAAAAGATAGCAATGGTTTAACAAGAAAGTGCATTTGAGGCATGCAAAACACAGAAGAAAAACTGAGGAGTTGCTTTGCCATCTTTCCTTTCAGTGAGCTCAGCCTATGCAGTCGGAGGGGAATGCTGGGGCTGCCATTTTTTGGCTAGAATAAAGAAATGGAGATGGAGCTGTGCACCAGATTGTATGCTCTTGCCCTGTGCATACTCATCCCAATGCTTTCTTCTTACATTGGCATGTTTTTTCATAATGCTGTAAAGAAGGAATATGTAATAAATTCTCAAACTGGAATTTGACCTAGTTTGCTGTAACCTTAAGTGCAGTTCAAATATTTGGTCTGCCTGTTAGCTGCTGAAGTAATTAAAAAATGTCAGGTTGCTAACCTGATGGTAGCCGTTGCCTACTCACTTAGACCCAAACGTGCTCACGTGCCAGATAAGCACATGAGCAGTGGCTTGTTCCAAAGACTCCATGAAAGTCCACATTGTTCCCTTCAGCTCAGTGAGCAGAAAATTCAAAATCAAACTGTGAAGTTAAATAGCAGGACTATGGATTTTTGTTTTCCAATTCTACAATGTCTTGTGGCAGCAATGAACAATGATTTTAAACACTCCACAGAAATTACGTTTTCTTATTTTAGTATATTGTGTTAAACAAAACAATTGAAGTTTTCTGTATTTGGCATGTCTAGAAAGATCAACACTTGATTTATTTGCACATTTTTGTTGATTGCAATTAAGGTATGACACGATGTAGTTGGGTGGCTTTAAAGGGATCATAGATGGACACCTCAATTGTAAGCCAAAGTGTTTCAGTGCTTAATAGGTAGAACTACACAGATTGGGTATTTCCATTCACTGGAAAGTCTTCAATAAATCTAGTTCTGAATTAGCACTTGAAATATTCAGAATTTCCACTGGAAGTAAAAGGTTGATTTATTTTTCATTTAAAAAAAAAAGGCTTTCAGTTCTGAAGGGATTTTCCCCTCGCCCCAAGAAAGAGGTAGGTGACTGGAAGCCCAGGTATGGCCGTGGCACTGCAGAAACCCTCCTCCATGTCCCCCAGCACTGTGCTCAGGCAGCTGCTGGGTGCCTGAGGTCCAGGAGTGGGCCTGGTGGGGCTGGGAAGAGCAGGAGGTCTGCCAGGGTTATTGAAAACTCATCAAGGTCATTAGCAAATACTTTGGTTTTGCTCACTTGGTTTTGGTGAAAGTATTCTGTCGGAACAACCCCCAGTGACTCTGTTGCCAGCTGTAGAAATGTGGCTTCTAGATAAAAACCAGTCCAAACACAAAATCAGATTAAGATCTCTCTAATTGGATGAGTTTCCTATGAGCTGTGTTGAATCACGGTGAAAGTAGATGACTTAAGATCACTGTGATGTAACTAAATCCATGCTATCACCACAGCAAAGCAATACGGGTTTGGGTGGGAGGAACAGTAGAGAGAAAAACTTTCAGGTCCGGAAACGGTGCCTCAGGTTTGCAGCATGAAGAGCTTCAAAGCTCGTTGATGACTTCTGGGTCTTCTGTTCTCTTTTCTCCAATTATATTGGTTAGGTTAATGAAATAATTTCTCTTGGCTTGTAAGCCTTGCACATTTATCATTAAAATATCCTTTCTGCAGCTGTGCTGTAGTTATTTCCATGCAGTGCTCTTAAGGTAATAACTCAGCAGGGAAAGCTAATGACTGCTGTCACCGCAGAGCTGTAAATCGGCCAGTGTCTTCTAGTGTTGCTCTCTGCTCCTTGCTTTGCTTCTGCCAAAGTGCTGGAATTATTTTGATGACTTTTGTGCAAAGTATCTACAAAGAGATGCTTTCCAGCTAACCACTATTTCAAGCAATCATGCTCTTAGCTTTTGCACTGAAGTTTTGTCGTGCTTAACTTGCCTTAAACTGCTAAAATAGTTTTGGCTAAGAGCATGAGATGGAAAGTGGAGACAAAGAAGCTTAAGCTCAGGCAGTATCATTTTTTTGGAACTTGGACAAAGTTTACTCATCTAGATGAAAAGTTAGCAGCAACTTGAACCCAGAGTTAAACTACTGTCTTGTGTGTGTTGTTGTTGTTGTTGTTTTTCTGAAGATAGTGCACTTCATCTAGAGAATAAACTGATATTTTTAGGCTGTGCAATGGACATCTTTTCCTATTGATCTAATCAAAGGTCAGTTAGATCACGTGTTGCTGTCCCAGAGCTCCCTGCATCTATACAGTGCAATTCTGTACAGTCTGAAATATAAAAGTCCAGTGCTCCCTTGAAGCACTTAGCTATGGCATTGCCACCTCTCCTGGACCTCTTTTAACATAGCAAGTTGAAACAAAGTCCATTGATTTTTGACAATGACAGTGGGAGCACTGAAATTAGCTCGTATTTATCACGTCTTGCCTGTTGGAACCTTTCTCCCTCCTACACATCAAAGCCTCTTAGCATCACTAGTTTCCTTCCTTCACACAAAATGTCAGTGTAGAAACTTAGAAAATACCAGCTAGGTGCTCTTCTAAAAGATGTGAAACTGCTCAGCCCTTCAAATGTCAAACTGTCAGCTACAGGGAGCATTATTCATAGTATGGCTACTTGGTTTTTAATTTGCATTCTACCATGTTCCAAGAGAATATTCAAATGCAGACAACCCCAACTAGATTGGCAAATACTAAAGCAGAACCACTAGCTGACATTTTTCCAAAGCTGATTTTCGTGTAGCTTTTATTGCATGCGCAAGACTTTGTGACTTCTTTTCCTAGGGGGAATAAAAGTAGAAAAGCTGATAATGTGCCCATCAGGAAGAAGGGAATCTGGCTGTATGATGGACTTCAAGGGCTGTGTTGGAACAAAAATCCTGCAGCCTTGGAAAAATTGGACTATTTTTATCAGATGTGTAGCTTGAAATATTTTGTTTGTGGGAGATCTGATGCTGATCACTCATTTATTAAAGCTTAGGTAGGGCTGGAGGAGATCTCAGGACACGACCTGCTGTGTGCTCCTGGTGGCTGTTTGCCCAGCCTGAACAGAACTCTGGTGAAGGAGGCTCCCAGATGCTCTGTTCTCCTGCTGTATTTGCCTTAATTAGAAAACTCCCCTAGTAACTGACCCAAAGTGAATGTACTGCAAATGCAGTTTTTTTCTTGTCCTTCCTGCCACTGCCACAGACCACGACTGTTTAGCAGCTGACTGGCACTCCCATATGCTGCCCTGACTTCAGACTCTCTCTCTTTTCTGCTTGGAAAAAAGCCTGGATCTTTCAAACTCATCACCTAAACCATGTTTTCTAAACATTTTGTCATGCTTGCCAGTCTTCCTTCCAGCTGCCTGTGTTGCTTTCTAAGCAAAAGTGCATCGTCCCCAATGCAGAACAATGGCCTTCTTCGTCTGTCAGTCCTCTTGCCCCAAGTATGGCCAGAATTGGTACTTTTTCATTTTTATGGCAGTGGGTTGTTTCATAGTCAGTTTTTGGCTTTCTACAAGTTATGATCTTTTTAGCAGCGCTGCTGTTCTGTCAGTGGCTTTTTACAGGAAGATTGATGCCTCTTGCCTAAGATGAATGCTTTTAACAACTTTACTGAATTGCATTTTTGTCACTCATGTTTCTGTGCCATTTGGAAACTGCTGCAATTTCTTTAATGCTCTAATTGTGTCCCTGGACATCTTTCTAACCATCCCTCATTCAATATAATCCATGGAGTGCATTCTTTCACATGATGAAATTGTTCGAAATGCTGAACGAAGCTGCTAACCTGACAGATTCCTGTGAGACAGCGTTTGCTGTCCTGCTGGGTGGCCCTTGAAGAGCTTTGTGTAGCTGAGTGTCCATCTCAGTGATTAACTGCTGTATTTCCTCAAGTTGATTAGAAGGATGTTGCCCTGTATATTTGGCCTATCAAAAAAAAAGGAGAAAAGAAAAAAAAAGGACTGATTTGGCACAAGCTGTTGTTGAGGGCTCATAAACAATGCGAAGAGATAAAAAACTGCTTACTTGGTTCCAGGATTTCTCTAGGGATAAAAGTTGGATAACTGGATGAATAATTTCTTGGAGACTTCCTTCCTGAAGAGAAACGTGATGTTTATCATGGAGTTTTTAGAGGCTTCTCCTGTTTGCTACAGGCTCCAAAGAGAGCTGTGAGCGTGTCGGGTAGCCTCAGTGTTAGGCTGTCGTGTGCCCAGGGGTTAGCACAGCCCTGCCCACCTGAGCACATCCACTTTATCTGAATGCTCTCCAGCCTGCTCGCCTGGCTGTGTGTTCATTTGCTTCTTAATGTGCTCTTATTATAGATAATAACTTTTGCGAGGACTAAAACAAAAGGAAAATTGAATGCTCCAAGCTTCACTGCAACTGGCTTCTTCTGATCCTTCCCATCGGGTTGTAAGGCTGCATTTCATCTCCCTGCAGCTTGTGGGGTATGCACAGGCTCTGTCCTTGTCTGCTTTGCCCTCTGTTAATCACAATGCCCTTAGCTCTGGGTGCTGCAGTACAGAGCTCCAATGGGCGGAGGGCTCAGAGGGGGCGAAAGACATCAGATCTCCCTGACATAGTGACCACAAATTACAGCAAACACAAACCAGGCTTTGCTGCCAGTGGCTTGCCAAGCCGGGCTGCTTCTCCTTGCCGTGCATCCTCGTTGCTCTACCAAATATGGTAGGAGGACGAGGGAGGATGAGGGCTGGTGGGAGCACGCAGGCAGCACGCCGTGGTCCTGTGCCTCAGCCCCAGTGCTGCAGCTGCCCTGCTCCCAGTGCTCCCAGATGTATTTTGGTGCCCATCCTGCACCCCTCGCTGGTTTGGCTTCTTTACATGCCGCCTATTTTTGCACATTTGTTGACTGCAGCTTGAAGAACATTTCAGAGTGGATGCAATGTGGATTTTTGCTCTGTTGCTGAAGTAGAACAAAAATGGGAAGCGTGCTATAAAAAACAGCTCAGGGCTCTGGTACTCTCCTATGAAATACACTGCAATTAACGGGAGATTTTCAGATTGCCAGTGCCCAGCTTCGTGATGCTGGTCTTTAAATGTTCTCGTTTATGGCTGCAACCTTTTATTTCACCTGTATGTTGGGAAGCCATATAGCATCTTCTTTGTGCACGTGGGTTTTTATTCTCTTTATTTAAGCAAAACCTTCCAGCGTTGCTAATTGGCTGCATGAGCGTGGCCCGTGCAGCTTTGTAGATCCCATAACAGTGGGATCAGGGTGAATGCCTCTCCCAGGGTGACCGAGGTGCAGCTTACACAACCCGGAGCTGGCTCAGCTGTTGTACAACTCTTCTTCCTCTTGAGGAAACGTAACACCCTGGCTGAGGTTGGGAAATGTAACTTTATTTGTTTAAGCAACTAGGAAGAGGAAGCAGCTGAGAGCTTTGTCCCAGGGCAGAGCAGACCTTTGAGCCAGTTTCCCTTCCACAGCCCTGGAGGGGATGCGGTGCCCAGCTCAGGGCAGCCATGGCCGTGATGGAGGAACCAGCACACATCCTGCTCACCCTGCAGCAGGGCAGGTGTGATCCTCTGGTGTGATGGGCACGGAGCATCTTCCTGAATCATCTGCAATAGGACTGTGATTCTTCATGTGTAAATCATAGACACGACAAACTAAAGGTGTTTTCTGAAGGATTTTGTAAATGTGCTGCTGCTGCTCTTCTAACATCCACCTCTCAATGGTTTTTCCACTTTTCTTCCCCTCTAGGCTCACTCGCTTCCCCTGCACTGGGATGGGGGAGAGAAGTAGAAAGGTGGAAGTGCAAGAACCCACAGCTTGAGATAAAGGCAGTTCAGTGGGGAAAGCGAAAGCCACGTGTGCAAGCAAAGCACAGAACTGATTCGCCGCTTCCCATCAGCGGTTCAGCCTCTTCCAAGAAAGCAGCGCTCATCACATGTAAGTTTCTTGGAAAGACAAACACCGTCACGCTGAGCATCCTTCCCCTTCCTCTTTCTGTGCCCAGGCTTTCACTGCTGAGCGTGCTGTCACACCGGGGGGGACATCCTTCGGGTCCCCTGTCCTGGCGGTGTCCCCCCACCTTGCATGCCCCCAGCTCCTCGCTGGCAGTGCAGCACCAGGAGCAGAGAAGTCCTTGACTCTGTGCAAGCACTGCTCAGCAACAAGCAAACATCGCTGTGTTATCACTGCTGTCTTCTTCAAAAATCCAAAGCACAGCTTCTACAAAGGGAATTAACTCTATCCTAGCCAGAACTGCGATAGTCAGACACATGAAATAAGCTTGCAAAAGCAGCGCTTCCTTCAGCAGGCATAGCTCCTGGTACCGAGGACAGTCTTGTTAGTAAATTCTCCAATGTGAGCACCTGCCACTGCTATAAATGAGTTATGTGCGGCCTCTACAGGAACTGGTACACAATTAATGATCTCATTGTACTGCTTAAGTGTTGCGAAATGCCTCTGAGCTATAACGAAGTTAAGAAGGAAAGTTGTGGCTGTGTTTAAGCTAAAACTGTACACTTTTAGTGTACACTCAACTATATACTTCTAGTACTTTTTACTCCTGAATAGTGGGGGTAAAACCTTCCATTGTGCCAGAGGAGAGATTAAAAAAGAAAAAAAAAAAAAAAAAAAAAAA
>WBMW01004220.1:212206-224885 GCA_013396635.1 Penelope pileata
GTCCAACTTCCCTGCAATGAACAGGGACACCTACCGCTTGATCAGGTTGCTCAGAGCCCGGTCCAGCCTGACCTTGAGTATCTCCAGGGATGAGTTCATTCATGTTTTTGTGTTTCCCCAGGGATGGGGAATCTCTGTTTCCCAACCAACAGCTCTGAGCAGCCTCTGACCTCTGGCTGGCTGCTCTGTGAGGCTGCAGCTTGGCCATGTGCTGCATCGCATGCCAGGGCACCCAGCCCCAGAGGATGGGTGCTGTGGTCACCCAACGCTTGGCACCAACTGAGACTGTGCTATGGACGGTGGCATCCTGAAGGACTGGGCTCAGATGTGGTTCTCCTCCCAAGAAATTGGTGTGATGGGACAACCTGCCCTGGCCTAAATGGGAAAAGAGACAGAGCTGCTCAGCCTGAAAGCCTGAATTAGTAAAGGTAACGTATACTTGGGAAATACCTTCAGGGCAGAGCAGGGTGCCCAGGCCCTATTCGAAAGCCTGAGATGACAGGGAACTGTGACATTTTATTAATAAGCCACTAATGACAGTCTCTTTGGCGTTTCCTGAAAATGCAATGTGTTGGCTTTGGCTTGCCTTCTGCTTGCAGAGCACTCTGATGTCAGCAGCCAGAAATCCTGCTAAACCGGCCCAACCTGCAAATGAATGAAAGTCGGTGTAATCTGCTCTTATCTCTCCTCTGCCCCCAAATCGCATCCACTTGAGGCATCAGAGGAGAGCTAATTGACTGCTGAGCTTCCTTTTGGTGCAGACACCTTGGGTGACTTGGCTATTTTCTCTCAATTTTGTTTCCTAAACAGATCGGCTTCAAAGGCAGTGCAAGCGCAGGTGTCGGTGCTGTGTGATAAATATCTCTGGAATAAGTGGGGGAGAAGCCTTGCTTCACCAGGTGCTCGCTGCAGCTCTGAGGAGCCTGTTGACAGCTGTGCTGCCTCTCCCAGCCAACCATGGTGAGAATTAGAACTGGGAAGGACAGGAGTCGTTGCTTGCCTTCCCTCTCTCCCCTTATCTCCCGAAGCAGGTGGGGATTTTTGGGTGGAAAGGGCTGGTGTGGAGCAGCTTTCGAGGGAATGGGACCTTTGCAGGGACACGGCAAAGCAGCTTTTGTAATGAGACGGGCAGATATCTGTGGGAATGGTCTCATGGCTGGCCTGGAGGCAGGGGGGCTGCTCTCCACCTCGCTCAGACTCCCATCCTCCTCCACCCTGCACAGCACAGGGCCAGGAACGCTGCATTTTCCTTTCCCAGGATGGAGGCACAGTGGAAACCTGGAGGGAGGTGAGGGATGCTGAGCTCTTGTCCTGGCATCAGTCAGGGCAAACTGCCTCGCCATCCTGCAGGAGTGAGAAAATGAGAGCAGGCTGCAGAGTGCTCCCAGGTCAGCACTGGTTATCCATGGGGACAGGTCTCAAGAGCCAGCACAGGGCGAAGAGGATCTACATCAGGCTCTGGGGAACCACACAGGCTCATCTGTGCCATGGCCCATGCTTCAGGTCCCTCCCTGGGCACAAAGCTGTAGGGCTGAGGGAAAAGCTGTGGAGTGAGGGCAGCTCTGGTGCAGAATGCCTCAGGGTGTTGATTGAGGCGATGGATGCAGGGGCCAGGCTGTTCACACATACATTTGCATATGTGCACGTGAACCTCAGTGTTTCATTTTAGTGACAGTGGTATCCAGCTGTCGCAAATTGCTCCAAAACTCAGGCACTGTGGTTCCATGGGTGTACCAGCATGGGCAGACCATGGGCAGAGCGAGGTGAGGTACCAAGAGCTGATAGATGAGCACATCAATTAAAGTGAGTTAAACTCATTTACCCATACAGGCACCCCTGGAGCACACCTAAGCACCTACAGAAAGCACAGAGTGCAGTGCAGAATGCTGAGGAAATCCAGGGGAAGTGTTGCAGCCACAGGTGGGTTTTACTGGGAGCTGGATGCAGTTGTATGGCCATCGTTGTAGGAACTCTGTCTGTCCTGCCTGGATGTGACAAATTCCTGGTGATGCCGCTGGAGCCTGGAGCGGGAGAGGAAGGAGGGGTATGGGTAGGAGGCCACCAGGAGTCTCATGAGGAATCCTAGCACCCTGGTGAGTGTGTACCCCCCTGATGCTACTCACTGCTGCTGGCCAAGCCCCAGCTCCCTCCATAACCCTCTACCACAGAGGAGGTTTCCACCTCCCTTTGCCCACCACCGCAAGCAGAAGTGAAAGAAAAGCACCGCAGATAAAGACGTGGCCCCAGCGGTCTTCCCTCCCATGCTGTCATGCCAACGTGCTGCTCAAAACATTCTGGTTGGGTTGGTGTTTTCCAAGGGACAAGCCAGCCAGCAGCCACCGTGCATGTCTCAGAGCAGCCATGAGCCATCAAGCTGCAGCACGAGGAAGCGTGCTAGAGAAGACATCTGGGCAGGTCGGACCTACATGGCCCCAAGTGTGACACTGCAGTCTCTCAAGACTTGGTGCTGCCATCAAACAGCCTATGGCTGCGGCAGGGCTGTGGCAAGCAGCTGAAGCACAGACCTCCAGGCACCACCAGCACTGTGTTGGGCCAGGCTGAGTGCAGGATTTGTCCTTTCTGACCTTACACCCGCAGATCGGTGACCCATCTTCCCCTGGGGAGCTGGCAGGGGAGGAGAGCACCCTGCAGGGTTTCCCCTCTGTGGCAGCAGGATGTGGGGCAGGAAGGGCATCTGAGGGCACTGCTCACCCTGCCTGCCAGCACCCCTCCCCTCCCTTGTCCCCAGGCAGCCCAAGCCAGAGGCACAGGAGCACACAGCATGGGCAGCCAGCAGTGACAGAGCTGACAATATTTCTGAAAATTGCCTTGTTTGTTTGCGTTTTGTTACACACACCTGTGTGGCTTAGGCCCCATGTTTCATCCTTTTGGCTTGTGCAAACCCTTCCAGGAGGCTGGCTGGTTCTTATCTGTGAGTTGATGTTTAACCAAGCGTATTTGGCTATAATCTCTCTCCATTGGCACTGTTGCCTTTGAGCCTTCCCTCTTCTCCTCCCTTGAATTTTTCAGTCTGTCAGCATCTTCCTTGATTTGCCTCGCCATCAACACAGGCTCTTCAAAGTGGCACTGTGCTTCATATTCTTCCTGCTTGGTTCCCACAAATTCCCAGATTGTTTCTGGTCTTTCATCCACACCATGGTACGAACACAGAGAGGAAAGCTCTGCTGGAGAAGGCTCTTGTGTAATTCTATATATTTTTCATGTGATCCATGAATTGCCATTGAAACCATGGAATGGCATAGCGTTGCTTTCCTTTGAGTTCAGAGAGTAGAGAAAAGATGCAGGACAAGGAGAATGGAAGAAGAAGAGCTACCACATGGGAACAGTCAGACTGGCACAACGCAAAACTATGGCATATCAAATTTTCTTATTGAAATTGCAAAAACACAACAGTTCTGCAAGACACAGCTCTGCTGTGTTTCCTCCGCAGGGTTACAAAATCTGCTTGCAGGCCTCCGTGTGACCGTCACAGCTGCAAAGGCAGAGCTGTGCCCTGGTGGGCCACTCTCCTGGCAGGAGAGCTTCCAGGGAGCTGGCTGTAACCTTCTGAAGGGAAGGTGAGTCCACTGCTTTGTTGTGCATTTTTTTCTGCACGCAATAAATACAATTTTGGTACATAAAATCGGTGAGTGAAATAAGGTTAGTCACAGGACTTCCTGACAAAGCAGCTCATAAACAAGCTTTCCTCACTTCCCTCTTATGAAAGTTCAGCTCTCCTCTGCTGCACTGACTTCTTTGTTTCCCTCTTCTCCCACTTATCCCCTGACTCCCATTAATATCTGAGTCAGTCTAGTAGACGTTTCGCCCTGTGGCAGCCTCTCCAAACACAGCAGGAAGATCAGGCTCTGGAGTGCACACTCCACACGTCTCCTGGGGATCCTTTTGCACTCTCTGGTAGGTTTTTTTGCTGTCCTTCCTCATTCACACGTTGAGAAAGAGGGAACCAATGGCCCATGTATTCAGCAGCTCGTTAGCAGTGAATGGTAATAGGGTCTGCAATGCTTCCTCTTCCCTATCGCACTCATATCCTCCGTGTACTTTAACCTTTGTAGTGGCAGTTTCCTGGACTGAATGTACTGCTCAACATCTGCTTGTAGGAGAAAGTACTTATCTAAGTCTCACCATTATTTACATTTTATTTAAAAGCAGGCCTGCTTTCTTGGATGCAAAGATGGCCAAACACTAGCACACACAGAGGACGCATCAACCACTGTGAGTTTACAGATGCAGATCCAAGTCACACTGTCACTCCATGCCATCTTCAGTCTCCCCGGTAGCCTTGCTGGCCTTGATCCACATACTTACGTCTGACTTCCTCATCAGCACAACAGATAAATGTACGTAGCAGTTGGACCAGATAGAGGAGAGCTCCCAGAGCGGCTGGGAGAGAAGTGTACTTATGAGTCATCTGCTCTTGGTTGCTCCTACTTGGAAAAAAAAATGATTCTCTACACACAGGGCTGTACTGGAGATTTCCCTTCCTTGCTGCAGCCTCTACCATTGATCCCACTTAGACCAGCTCCCTGTGTTGGTGTCTTGGCCTCATCCATTCACACAGAGAGACTCTGGCCCTTGCATGGAGTTATTTATGCTTTACCTTTGAGGTTCTGCCTGTCCAAGTGTGACTGCAGAACCGAGACACAACTGTGAACCTGTTGTCACACTGTTTGCTCCCCAGCCCAGTTCTGGGCTGGTTTGCAGCATTGCTTGAGGCTTCATTTCCTGGAAACAAGAGCTGTGAAGGCAGGAAAGTTTCCAGATCGCCCTACTTACATATTCAAATGGAGATGAGAAGCTGGCAGGATTTTCTGGTAACCTTGTGTTTCCTTTCCATTCCTGCTATCGCTTTATTTTGCTGTAAAACTGTCCTCACCCTCTCAGCTTCTCAGTGCCCTCTTTCTCCCTTACTGGCCTTGCTGAAGTCTTGAGCATCTCCCCTACATGTAGGCACTGCCTGTGATGTTTAGCAGCATGCCCAAACCCAGACACTTGCTGTTCTCATGGAGTGACAGCCCAACAGGGACGTGGATGTTGAGCCTCATTTCCCACAGCCCAGTGGCTTTTGGACGTTTTTCCAAGAGATTTGTTGCATTTTCTCCTCTTGCTCAAGTCCTCTTTAAACAACCAACTCAACTTAGCATGCCTTTTTCACAAACAGGAGTTTTCTTTTGAAGCTTTCAGTGAAGGTTGTGTTTGTCACTTCGTGCTCTAGGAAGAATTTGGGTAAATTGGGCCAGAGACAAAAATCTCTCTGTTCCCTCTCCCTGGAAGGTATTGGGTTCCTGCATTTAATGTGCATCTCTGCTCTGGAAAGGAGCTCAGTGTCAACAGTATTATCAGGCTGCCTCTCCACATCAGTTCCCAGCTCAAATGCATCCAATTCACTCATGAAAAAGACTTGTTGCCACCCTTACTGAGTTCCACCTGGAGGCTCAGGTGGGTTTCTGTGAGCCAAGCTGTGGTCCTACCCCTGTTAGGGCATCATCATTAATAGTAAAGGTGTACAGGGAAAACGCGGCACTGCAGCCCACTGGTGTGGCAGTAATACAGTCCCAACAGTTCAAGCTCACTGTCCCATTTGGGCTTGGTTTGCTGTTCTGTCACAGACATTTCTCTGCTGGGATACAGGAATGCAAATGCAGATATGGGGAGCAGATGGCCTTGCATTTGGTGTCCCACTTTGGTCTTGCAGAAGCTGTAGGCAGAGACAAAAGCAATGCGTCTCTCCCACTCCAACCGCTCCTGGAGGAATTGCACGGTTCTGTTAACTGCGAGCCACCAAACCCTCGATGCTCCTTGCATAGGTGCCAGGCACAAGTGCCCTCCTACAGCCACATCCCAATGCCTTCTTCCTCTCACTGCTTTGGGGCAACAATGAAGAAACTGGCAATGGGCTGGGGTGATCTCAGCCCCATGGAAGAAATTGCAGCGCTGCAGTCTCCTCCTAACTGCCAACATCACTGCAGGGGTGGGGGATTTCTAAGCCGTATTCCTCCAAGGGAACCACGAAATTATTTCTAGCTTTGACCAAAGTTTTCTCTTCTGAACATCCCCGTCTGTGCTCCCCACCGGGCTGTGGCCGCTCTGCCAGCCTGTTTTCAGCAGGTACTGATAGCTGTGATGTGCCAGGAGCCCTTGGAGGGCTGCCCGTGCACTTTGCGAGCCCTGTTGCCACGATACTGAACGCAGAGCAGATGTTTATTTCAACAGAGATGGCTTTGATTCCTTTTCAACTTTTCTCTTGAGCTGCCATCGTGTGTGAATACCTCTTCCCGGGAGCCAAGCGCTGTCAGGGCCCAGCAGGCAGGCCTTGTCGCCGCAGCCTGTGCAGAGGGAAGTGGGCTTGCAAGGCATGTGGCAGGGTGGCACAAAGCAAACTGATGGCCCTGGCAGGTTTTTAAGCCTCTCAGGAGGGATGAGGAGAGTGGCTGAAAATGGGTGTGTTAATGTGTGTGTGTGTCTTCGTGCGTGCACGTCTGGGTGTGCATGTACAATGCTCGCATGTCTTTGGTTTGATGCCGACAGCCTGGCAAGGCGAGGGAAAAGCCATCTCCTGCTCTCAGCTGGTGCTCTTAGCACTTTGTTTTTCTATTTGTTTCTTCATCAAATTATCAAATCCAGTTTCCACTGTATGTATTTTGCTGCCTTGCTGCAGGCCTGGATCAGTGTGTGCCTGGGGTGATGAGACCATTCTCCTCTAGAGAGCAAGAGAAGTCAGACACCAAAAAAGATCAAAGATGTGGCAGAGAAGGTGAGCAGATCCCTTTACTATTTTTTTTTTTTTAGGAACAGTCATTCCAAGGGAGAATTGCTAAGAAGAGATACCACTTCTTCCTGAAGTCCTTTCCTTCTTTAAAAAATTCCTCTCTTTGTTTCTCTTTTGTTTCTCTCCTTTAATCCATCCCATCTCTCTCTTTCTTTCCACCCCTTGCTGGGTGCTGGGAGCAGCCCATCCCTGAGCACCCTGCTTGGGGCTATCAGCCCCCGTGGAACAGCTGCTTTTTTAGTATAGGATTTCTATCAGACCCAGCTTCCTGTTGCCATTTCCTTATATAGAAATGTTTTTAATTCTATAAATACTGTATGTATTTTACTAAAAAAAAAAAAATTAAAAATGGCTGGACCAGCTATGCAAAGAAGCTGTGCTGATTGGGCTGGCATTCTGTATGCCCACTGGCAGGGCCTCTCATTCACTTCCTTCACCCCTTCCACTGTTGTGGTCAAACTATTTTTGGTATTCCAAGAGCGCAAGCTTTGCTGAAATTTTGGTTTCCTGCTACGGGGGGAAATTAGAGCAGGGAAGAGTTATTTAAAAGAATAAAATATATTTGCAAGCAGGGAGGACAACGCATGAGAACATTCTTTTGAGAAGATCAATGTTCTGTGATGTTAAACTACTGAATTGGATATAATTACATATACATGTGTATAAACACACTGTTTATTTTACAAATGGAAGCGTAAGTAAAGTGTATTTGTAATGACAATGTCAGAAACACAACATTAACAGTATCTCACTCCTGCTGCAACCTCGGAAGTACAGGGCTGTCCTACAGAAGACTGGCTTCTTTAAGCAAAGTACTAGGTTGTAATATGAAGTTCACTGGGACAAGGATCTTTTCATGACAAAGTTGGAAAATATGCCCTTGAACCTAGGAACCGGCCATTTGATTTGTCGTAATCTTTAGTCACGTAGTGAGTCACCATTCACCACACGGGTACAACACACATTCACTGTTAGCTTAGGACCTGCATAAAGATGACTTAGTGATATTTTTATTATGTCCAGGAATAACTCCCAGGAAAGAGATGGTGAAACTGAGTTGCAGACTTAGTAGCATGGGCACTGTGCCTGCTTGTTCTGGTAGAGCAAGAAGCTTTGCCTACAATTGCAGGATCATTCCTTTCATTTCAGCTGCGTACTGTTTGGCCAAATGTTAGCCCTCCAGGTTGAAACTTCAACACTGGAACAGGCAGATCATGCCAGAATGAAAATCTGTCTGCCACAGTGGCTTGTCTCTGTCTGGAGCCAGTGGCAGGGACTTTGGGAAGCGTGTGAGAATGGAGTAAGCATGGACAATGCTTGCATACGCCTGCAGGGATTTCTAGCTCACATACTTCCTCAACCAGAGGTGCTAGTTTTCTAAATGGTATTTCCCAATGTTTTTTTTTTCTTCCATCAAATTGTTCAGTCACTTCTGGCCCGTAGCAAAGAGTTTGCCAGTGTAACTATACCCTCTATGAAGAAGTGCCTACTTTTGTTTGTTTTGAACTTGGCACCTGCTTGTTTCATTTCATGATTGTCAGTCTTTGCACTGAAGGAGATGGTGAACAAGCATCCCTCACCCACCTTTTCCATCCTAGGCGTTTATCTCAGGCTGATTATTTTCCTTAAAACTGCAGGAAGTGACAATTAAAAAATAGTTTGGCCATTTATAAGAAGAAGATGGCAGGAAGATGTATCATTTTGCCCTGCTAAGAAGAAGAAGAAATGTGCCCCCTTGCTTTTGAGGGAGGATGTGGAAGGTGGTAAAGCAATTATCATTGTGTCAAGGATGCGCCATTGCTGTCTCCAGGACAAAGTGCACAATTTGGCCATATCATGTGAAAATCCAAATATCTAAACACTTAGTTGACACTGGCGGACTTTTGCAGCCGAATTCTCAAAATAACCAATTTGTGCTGAAGGAGCTCCTAGCACCTGCTGTCCAGGGAAACCCAGAGCTGGAGAAGGGTTTTAACAGCCAGTTCTCCTGGTGGCATTGAGATGCTGTCACCATGCTGGGAATCTCTACTTTATGTCCTGGTACTCACCTACGTGCACGTAGGCAGCAGGAGGCTGGAAACAATTATGCCAGATCACAGAGGAAACTGAAAAGGGCGGATGCTGCAGGAACAGGAGAATGAGGGGAGGCAAGGAGGCTGGATGCAGGGCATGGATAGGAAAGCCATGGGAAGAAGTGGATGTACTAGGATACTGCTTCCAGTCCAGCAGCAAGGTTTTACAATTTTAAATGATTAACTGGTTGTAGAAATATCAAAGTCTTAATATGGGATTGATGAGATCTACATCTGCCTTCCACGTTAGGGAGTACCAGCAATTTCCAGCAGCATTGCTGGAAATTCTGCAGCTGCTGAATAACTTGCCTCTAAGACAAAGTGACTCCTAATGCCCGTGAATCAGAGGCTGATTTATGTCAAAGAATGGAGAAATTATATCCTTCCTAAAACATTTTCATTCTTCCTTTTACATCTCTGGTGTTCTCATTAATAAAATAAATATGCAGTGCTTTTTTTTTTCTGGTCTCAGTCAACTTCTAACCTCCAGAACGTCTTTGGCAGAATGCTTCAAATGTAAAAATGTGAAAGGCATTGCATTTTACCACTTTTATGTGATGACCCTTTAGCTGTGCTGCTTTTATTGTGAGAAAGGTGTGAGGAAGAGAATTGTGGAGTTGCCTCGAAGTGCATCACGTGGGATTGTCACCATGAGCCTGGGACAGTGCTGCACTGGCCAGCTGAACTTTGCAAAGGCACTGAAGTTCTTAATGCCCAGACCCATCGCTGATATGCTGTAACCAGGCATCATGTTTCCTAGTCAGACGTGTGAGTCTGATGGGGTCTTCGCTAACAGTGAATTTGCATCAGCCCTACTGGAACCGGATCAGACCCCACTTCCTTCCCCCCTAGGCAAGTTGCTGTGAGGAGTCCCTGGAGTCCACAGCTATAAACCACAGTATTTTCTGCTTACCAGTGTAATGACATTTTATTCATCCAAGTTTGGAAGTTTGAGAGAAATCTCTATCAAGTTTTGTGGTGGGTCTAAACCAGCTAACATGTTACAGGCCCTCTCAAAGAGCCTCCTGTTTTTACTAGCTCCCTGCAGTCTTCTGAAGAAAAAATAATTACGTTTTCACACCAGAAACACCAACGTAGTAGCTAAACGCACGATACAGTAGAAGGTCTGATTTGGGTTTCGTTGCTACTGTGAGGCCCTGAGAGCGGTCCCATGTGAATTATAGACACATTTTAAGTCTTGGAAAATAGTAACAACAGGTATTTACAGGGCAGGCTGTGATGGGGCAGGGAAGGTCTTTCATACAGCAATATCAGCAACTGACCATCTGACTCTTAACGAACAAATTAGATCTTGCTAATTACAGAGTGGCATACAGTATTACAGCCCTTTTCTTAGATGTTATGATGCCAGCCTACCTCACTTCACAGCCTGGCTTGATGATTCAGTCATTACGTGACTGGCTGATTTCTTAAGATTCCCTGACGGATTTTCCTCCCTGGCTTCACTCACCATATCATCCCAGAGCAAGCATGGCATAAACACGTTACCTTTTTGCAGAACATTTTTTGTATGTTCTTGTCACCGTGGTTCTCCTGGCCAGTCATCCATAGGTGGTTCATAAAGACAGATAAAATCATTGAGGAAAACACATTGTACCATGCAGACCAACTGTCCTGTTCTTACTCTGTTAAATAAATTTGTTACAGATCTTTTCGTGTTATATTCAGTTTCATGCAAGTCAGAAACGCATAGAGGGCCAAAACTCTCAGTATAAGTCCCTAAAACACAAAGCATGAATTAGCAATTAGTGCTTTTTCTGATTTAAAGTAAAGAGGTGCTTTCAAGAGGGAGAATATGAAACCCAGCCAAGGCTGAGACAACCAGTTAGCAGGATCCTAGGGACAAAAATCAAGGTAACTAATGGATTGAAAAAGAAAAGCAGAGCCTCAGAGACAGAAGGGAACCAGAGGGAACCAGAATGGTAATGCATTAGCAGCTGAAACAAAACCCCTCACATTTCCTTTGTCAGGATTTTCTCAGGAATCATGTTCTAAAGATCATTAAGAAGTAAGATGAGAAGCGATTTGAGCGTGTTTAAGTAGAATGAATCAGGCAAGATTCAGAATTTGAGTGGGTATTTATTCACTTCTTTACTGAGCCACTGTACACAATTAAGAAAGCTTTTCATCAACAGAAATCCTTCTTTCTTCCCAAAGGTTTATTAATGAAAAACATTTTTAAATTGAAGTAGACAGTACAATCTTTCAGAAAATACATACCCTAAATATTCCATCCACTAAACCGAGCTCTTTACAGCTCCTAGTTAACTTAGAAGTGCAGCTGTCACTTCGAAGCCTTTTACAGCTCTGTATTTTTAAGGGGCGCAGAGGAATCTAAATATTTTAATAACGGTAAAGGCTTAACAAAGTGGCAAGTCAGAAAATAAAGTAATTCCAGCATGAGCCACAAGTCTGTCCTTAACTAACATCACTGTGAGCTGTTTTCTGGTTCAAACCACAGGGAGTTAAGGTTGGAAAGACTGCCTAACGCTGAAATTCTTGGCTTCAGCACAACCTTACCTTAAACAGAGGTGTTTTGTGTTCCTTGCCACAGTGCAACTTTTCTCTATGTTGTAATGGAGAGAGGCTGCCTTCGATCACATCCTTTCTGAAGAGAACCACCCTCTGAGCAGGGTAGGTCTGGTATGGACAACAGTCTCACATCTCCAGATTAACTTATGTTTTCTTGGCTTTCAGGCCCACGGATCTGTGAATTTGAAGGAAGTCCTCAAGGGCATTTGTAGCTGAACAGTAGTGTGCCCACCCCATGTGATTTCCACATTCTTGCTCAGAAGGGTGAGGGGAAGACCAGCGTCATGAAAGATGTCATTTTTCGCTTCACTTGAGCAACCAGCAACATTTTAATGTATAGGAACATGAATCATGCAACATGAATAGGTGACTCACATATGAATGAGAAAAATGTCGCCCTGAAACAGTGTAATTTTCTCTTCCCCAGGCTCTGGCAGAATCTGGGGGCAGCCGACCCCACAGTGGAAGAAGAGGGTGGTGAGAGGCAGAAGTGGATATTGGGATGGTCCTGTAGCAGCTGGGGCCAGATTGGTGGAGGGAAAACCTTCTGACAATGCAAAAACCACCCCAAGCTGCACACTGCACCTTCACAGCGTGCCAGCTCGGCCCACACTACCTTCAGAGAGCCCCGAGGCAAGGAGATGCCACCTCTGTGTGTCACAAAAGCCAAAACCCATAAAATGTCCACTGAGTTATCTGCACCTGTGCGTCTGCGGGGCACAGGAGGCCGGGGTACGGGTGCTGTGTCGGTGTTTGTGGGCGCTAAAGGTGTGTGGGGCTGCAGGGGACACGGCCTTGCGACAAAGTGCCTGAGGGGGACAGAGTGCTGTGACAGCGCCTGAGGGGGACACAGCGCGGTGACAGCGTCTGCGTGGGCCCAGGGCGGTGCGGCAGTGCCCGACGGGCCTGGAGCACAGCGGAACACCGCGGGCGGACGCGCTCCTGTAACACCGGCACAGAGCGCTCGCCGCAGCTCAGCCGCCGCCCCGCGCCTCTCCGGGGGGACCCAGCGGCCGCCCCCGCGCCGGGACCGGGACCGGGAAGGGGAGCATGGGCAGGGCCGCCGCGGGGAGCCCTGCGGGCATGGCGGAGCAGCGCTAGGGGACCNCGAGCTCCGTGTGGCGGCTGCTCCGCCCCCGAGGCCGTGAGGAGCTGAGACGGAAGAAGCCGCCGCCGCACAGCAGCCGCCGCCTCCCGCAGCCAGAGCCCGACATGGCGCTCTGAGCCCAGCCCCGGCCGCGCACCGAGCCGCCGCCCCGCGCCTCTC
>WBMW01004220.1:224995-256768 GCA_013396635.1 Penelope pileata
CTAGGGAGGAGCGCTGGGCCCGAGCCCTCGTGGGGCGGGGGGGGTCGCTCTGAGGTGACGGGGCCCGAAGGGGTGCGGGGAGGGGCCGTGTACCTGCGGGGCTGCGCGGCGTCCCGCTTTGTTCGGGGGTGGCCGCGCCGCATCCAGGAGCTTGTGAAAGCTGATTAAAGGCGAAATGAAGTTGATGGCAGTGCTGTAAGTGACAGGCTCGATGGCGAGCGCACCTCCTGCAGGACTTCCCACCAACGGGCGCTAGGCCTGCACTGAGCCCCTGAGGCTCAGGGAGAGGCGGTGAGCTGAGGCCCAGGGTGCGTGCAGCCATCATCTGCCAGAGACTGCACCTCTCCCTGAGTGGGAGAGGGATCTGGGGTCACTCATACCTTTGGGTGTTTTTTTTAAGCAAATACCACAAACGATCTAGTGTATACCTGATCCATCCCAGGGAAGATGGAGTACCTCTGAGTCTTCATCCCTGCTCTGCTGGACGGGCTGATTGAAGTGTGGTCAGAGATCTTTATCAAACAAAAAGAAGCTGAGCTCATTTCAGTGCTATTTTCTGCTTGTCAGAGGCTGACAGCCCAGTCAGCGTTTTCAGCTTTCCCTCAGCTTTTTTGGGATAGTCGTGCCTGTCTAATATCCGAGGGTTGTTTTTTTTTTTTTTTCAGTTCCTATAACACAGAAGCCTTTATGATACATCTCCATATGTGTGAGATACACAGTTAAGAGTTCAGAAGGTTTCAAAACAGAAAGTTAGAATTTATTTTGGTCAAGTATCTTCCACAACTTTAGGGAGTATAGAACTGATATATAAAGAGGATTTATATATTAATGTATAATGTTAATTAATGTTACAATGCCAAGGTTTGGTTTACCTTCGTGATTTACCCTAACTTGAAGGCCTTCTGAAATCAGTTAAATTTTGGTCATCCACTGACTTTCTGCTGATGTAAGAGGACGTAAACCACAGTTTCTCAGACTCCCTATTGTATTGCTATGTCAAGGTTACTGTTGTATTGGTACATCCTTAACAATGGAGGTCTAAAGAACTTTGGTGATAAGCATCTAGCTGCTTTAGCCTGAGCTGCTTTATTCACATTCTCTGCTTTTGTTAGTGTTTTCATATTTGGGAGATTTCCTGTTTCAAAATCCAAGTTTGTCAATTCCTTGTTTTCATGTCTACATCATCTATTGCTGTCCTATTTTTCCATAGCTGCCTTGTCACTAAAGAACCTTGAAATTATTTAAGGTTCTGTTTTCTGTTGTTAAACCAATAACGTTTATGTAATAGTGCACTTAGTTCCTCTGGCATTGTTAGTTTAACCCAAACCTTGTAACGTATATATGTAGATTTAAAGCCTTTCTTTCTCTTTTTTTAGCTGTTACATATGTACAGCTACACAGAATTAAGAAATATTTTCTTTGACTTTTCTGATGAAGACACAAGTCCTGACAATCTTCAAATGCAAAGAAATTGGGTTTGGTGCAAAATTACTCTGCTTGCTGTCCTTTAAAGAAGGATTGTAATGTAGTGCAAGAAAACAAACAAATGTTCTGAATGAGGGTGGTAGTCTGAAGTATAAAGTTTGGTTTATAAAAACATCCCTGCTTCTGCTCAATGTTAAAATAAATGCGTGGTGATTGAAGAAGGAATAAACAGATCTTCTTCCTTCACAGACAAAAGTAATGCACATTTAAACTCTCACTGTGGGAAACGGCGTGCAATGTCAAACCCCTTGTTTTGTAGTCTGTTGAGGGAAGTATCTTTATTGAATATAGCAGTTGGAAACAGAATATGCCAGAGAATGTGTTACAGGTATGAAGCCTTCAATTTTACCGTAATCCCATGATTTCCATCCCATTTCATTGTTTAAAAACAAACAGAAAATCAAACTCCAAAAAGACTTTGTCACTTTATCAACAAAGCATTGCTAAAGCTCCTCTGATTGCTTTGAGGTCTTTTATCTAATGAAGTGTCACACTCCCTTAATTTTTTTTTTAAATCCAAACATAAGACCCCAAAGGTTACATAGAGCTCTTTTGGTGAACTTGGGCTCTGACTTTGAGTACTATGACAGCAATGGAAGACCCAGAGATAGTATTATGTGTTGCCCTTCTGAGTAGTTACAGAATTATTTGCTTATTTAGTGGTTGCATTCTGTCTTGTGTCCCTAACAAAACCAAATGTTATACCTAACAATTCATGCCTGTGCAAACAACTTCTTAAAGACGTTTTTCCCCCCTCACTTATTTGGAAAGTCTCTGTTCAGACCAGCTGTGTGATGTGAACTTACCCAACTGTCAAACTTCTAAGCCTGTTTGACACAGTCGAAGTCTTCAGTGAATGTATAAAATGAGTCAGTTTGGAGCTTTTATTCAGTGATGTTACTGTAACTTTATTCCTTTTCCTAATGAGATAAAATATTCAAAGTAGTTTTTAGTCTGGGATGCTTTGAAATCTCACAGTGAGAAACTTGTTGACTGACAATATCTAGATGGAATCCAGTTGAACTCCTACAGAGCATTTCTGGATGTCTTGCAAGAGAGATGTTAAGAGCCTACCTGTGTATTTTTTTTTACCAACCCAGAGATTGTACTGAAGATATCAGCACTACCAGGGCTGAAGTGAAGGTGTTGGATCCTTTAGCAGTCGTCCTGTGCTTTTGCTTTTCTTCTGCCCAGCTGGGCAGGGTGCATGGTTCAAAGGGTTGTATTTGTTTCAAACAATCAGAAAATTTGAAGTATGTCAGTCAGTTCACATTCATGCGTTTTCTAATGAGCTTATATTATTGACAGCATCTTATGCATTCCTCCAAAACTTGTTAACACAAGCGAGTGACAGTTACTTTTTCTAAGATGGACAGTGAAGAAACTTTGCTGTTGGCATCCTGAGTTTTCAAACTTCAGCAGTGGAACTTCACACAAGTAGTAAATTCTTCATTTATGTCTTAAAAATTGTACCAATTTAAACTCTCCCTATTCTAATTTGTTATGCTAAATTGAAGTCTGAAATATTCATTAACTCATAGATATGTTGATTCTTTTCTCATTTGTGTTTTTTGTCAATACACATGTCTCTGGAACCTGATTTGGGATTCTGTCTTTCTGGACCTTTGCTATTCTACTCATCTAAATAATTTTTTTCCTTATGATTTTATTGGTATATCCTGATCCTGTGTGGCAGTAGTCTTGAGTGCAGCCACCAAGGTTATTCAGACCTGATCTGCTTTTACTGGTATCCAGACTATCCTGCAATAAAAAGCCTAACTTCCTCTAAAAGTAGAGCAACCCAGAAGCATGTGACCTGTCAGACGGTGTGCTCTGATTCACAACTGAAGGATTGCTTGTACAAGTACAAAGATGGACGTGAAGGTGAGCTTTGCTCTGTGCTGCCAGTGAACAGACTGGCTGGAAGGCATTGCTCACTGAACAACCTGAGCCTGGCAGCTGGAGATTCTCTCCCTGCAGGATGCTCTGAGGGAGATCAGTTAATGTCTACTTACTGGATGAGTGATGAAAGGAGAAATAGCGTTTAGATTTGGAAGTGGTGGACTGAGATATAAAAAATAATGATAAAAAATATCTTAAATTGATACATCTGAAGAAATGGACTCTGTGTGGTGCCTAAAGATAGTGTGGAGGTGTGCTAGGTTTCTAGTAAACCTTATTCATTATAGTTACAGGAGCATCTCTTGCATTAAGAGCAGGCAGTTTGTTACTGTCAGATACATGAATGTTTAGAGGGTGTGCATTAGAGGAACTTAAACCTTTGAAGAAAGATCCATTCAGGGATCTGCTAACGTATTACTGTCCTCAGACTGAGCTTCACCCAGATAGTTCTGCAGTGAGTTTTTAAAGGCTCCACACGTTTATAATTTAGAAATGACTTACCTAGAGGAAACTGGGAAGTCCAGCACTTGCAGTACACCATGAGACTTCCAGAATTCCACAGTGCCTGCAAACCAGGGGTTCCTTGTGTTTGAGCTAGGATGGACTGTAGTGTTTTGGTGATAAATACCTTAGTCCAATTTCAGTTCCTTGATTGGTGCTTTGAGCCACAGTACAGTCAGGCTGCAGGAAGATAGTATTTTAAGACCTAGGGAGAGCATGCCTCTTTGCTGCTTGGTGTAGATTCACATGAAAACATCTGTGGAATTTAACGCTGCAGTTGTGGACCTTGCTGTGCTTGATGTGCAAGCTGGATCGTACCTAGCAGCAGCCTGCTAACTCAGCTCAGGCTTCATTAGCTGAGCTTGATTCTTCCACCTCGTGCACTGTGATAAGTTATTCTGATGACAAAGGGAAGTTGGGCTCGATCATGCTTGTGTTGTCCTGGTATCATCAGGAGGATGGGGCAAGCTTTGGAACGTGTTGGCTACGTGGAAGCTAAATAGATATAACCGAGTGGAATTCAGCAGACTCTTTTATCATTCTCAGAAGAAAAAATTAGCAGTCTTTCACTAGTAATTTTTTTGTGTGGATTTTACAGTTTTATACACTTGTTAAGTGCACTGACCTGGAATTCAGCAAATCTGCTGAAGCTGCAGAGAATACATAAGCCAAACTCAACTCTTCTCTCCTTAATTGCTTTGCTCTTCTGCACCATCTGATAATATCACTTTTGAGCAGAGAACAATTTTCCTGAAAAGGTTTAAAAAAAAAAATTATGCCTGAAACCAGAGTTTTAGCTTTAAAAATATACGCAATTGTTACTTTATTCTGTAGTGGTTATTCTACTGAATTTAACTTTGAAAAGATTCACACAGGCTGTTTTTTGAACTCGTGTCTTATTGTCATGCTTTTACAAGCCCTGATGAAGGGTTTTGTTGGTTTTTTTGTTTGTTTTTTGAGGAAGAGGATAAAATATATCAAGTAATAGCTCAGTGATATGTTGCAGTTTGATGTTTAAAAAAAAAAAATCTTATTTAGGTGCTGGTTTTGAGGGGAGGATTATTTCTTTATATCGTAGAATATCCCAGATTGGAAGGGACTCACAAAGGTCATCAGTCCAACTCCTGGCTGCACCATGCAAAAATCAAGCCCTGTCACCACTGTCCCAGGGAGCCTGTTCAGTGCCTGACCACCCTCTCAGAGAAGATCTGTAGTTAACTTTGTGGCACACCATTAAGAGGACATAACTAAATGTGCCTCTGCAGTAATAGTCGTAATGTGAGACCTATGAAACATCTTAGTAAAGACTGGCAAGCAGGCGTGTTGTCCTCATTTTCCTTGTTTACAGTGCCCTGAAAATGTGGTTGTCAGTCTTCTCCAAAAGTGAAGGGATGAATTTCAGACCTGTTAGTGATCGCATGGCTTGTTTGCTCTTTGGTGATTAGCTGAAGAGTTAAGAATGGGTCACCAACTGTGAAAAGTGCTAAGAGATTGTTTGTTTGTTTTTCAGTCTTAGGAACTGAGTTTAGTAACTGACTGGCGCTTGAAAAGTTCAGGGATGTTTTTTGGGTGGGAATGGGATGGAGTAGAGGGTGAACAGTACCAGATTGATTTTGAAACTCTTATGTAACAAATAATTTTCTGGTATGCTGTAATTAGTGGCTACATGTATGCTCTCTTTGCAGATATAAACAGCTGGTGAAGTATCTATCAAGTCAGGAGCCACTGTTGCAAGTTCTGCTATTTCTAACTTATCACTGAAAATCAAACCCCTTCGTAACGCTGTCTCACCACGTTTCTTGACGTTTTAGAACTATTTAAAGAACTGTCATTTGTTCTTTAAATTTCTTCTTGCAGCAGTTCTTCTAGAAGTCTGTTCTGCTGATTAGATGAGGATCACTGAGCACGCTCCTTAGTTCTGAAGGAGAGACTTAAATCTCATGAGAAAGGTGCCCGTCTAGTGATACTCACTGAAAACCATTCTGCCAAAGGGACTGCTGTCTAAATAAATAGGACAAAAAACTCAATCAGCGAAGCTATTAATAAAGGGTCTGACAAGGTAACAGTAGCTTGCTGGTCTTGTTCTTCCTTTCATCTTGTGCATGTGGTTTTGCAAAGGTATGCAGTGTGTACTGTGTGTTGATTAGGGTTGTAGCTCGGGAAAGAGCTTCAGCTTAGATCTTCCTTGATTACAGTTCTTCAAAGCTTTTTTCATAGCTGAGTGTTTAGAAGTGCGAAGCGAAGTTTGTCTTGCCAAAAATTTGGATTTGAACGGTCTTGGTTGAGGCAGCATATCTGGAAAAGCCTTGGGGAATGATGTAGATTGGATCTGCATGAATTCTATCTGCACTGATGAAGGGGAACAAGGAGTGAGAGCTGTTAGTTATCTGCTGGTTTCACACTTGAACTGTGGGAATCTGAGAGCCCAGGGTGGTTTCGCTGTTTTTCATGGACCAGTAGTCAAGAGCCATCTGTTCAGTTCAACATTTGTTTCCTCACCCTCCCTGTCTTTTGCAAGCTTTTCAACTGGGTATATAGAATATATTGGAATAATGTTGATTGGGGGGGGCTATCACAAGGTGTCTATTATCTGTGCTTTGCTAGATGTCAAATAGTATTTCAGTGCAGGCTTCTGCATTGGGAGCTGAATGTGCAGTACTACAAACACTGTTCACCTTGATGTGACTAATGGTGTTGTGAAGTGCCTAAACGTAAAGTGCAGAGTAAAAACGGTTGAATTTCCACTGATGGAAATCAACCTAAAAGCGTACAGAGAAACATGGAAAGGCAAGGTGAGCCATGCAGCTGCAGTGCCAGGGTTGGCAGAAACTTCCTACTGGACAGACTTGACCCGGAGCAGGGGCTGGGTGTGGTGGGGCAGGCTGGCACGGATCATTGCTAATCCCCCACCTATGAAGGTGTTATCTGGCAACCACTCACAGCAAGAACAGTTTTACATTCCTGCTCAGCTTTATTCCAGCCTAGTTGGCAAGAAGAATCTGAATTTTTTTTTCCAGGGTGTTTCTCTTCCTCCTCTACCCCCTCCCTTTGCCTTTTATGTAATGAGATGCTTTGCCATGCTCTGAATGAGCTGCAGAATAATTGGAAAAAGGAGTTCCCTGAAATGGCCAGGTTGGTTCTTGGTAGGGCAGGGTTCTTGCTTCCTTTGTAGCTCATTTTGGAGTTGTATTTCTGGTTTTTCATTGTGTGCTCCTTGTAGCTTTAGGGCCGCTGTGATTGATAGGATCAAGGGCTGGTGTTCAAGAGGAGGCCTTGAAGAGAGGGCAGGGTTCTGCTATATTTGTCCTTTCTCAAGGGTCCCTTCCAGAACTAAAGGAATGGTGTAATATCCTCTAACTGTGGGTTCCCATTCGGGGTTTCTTGCAGGCAGTGATTACTCCTGGAGAGTTATCTGTGGTAAATAAAGTTGTGGCTTGCTCTCTACCCCGTGCCATGTTCTGGAGCCCTCCTTTTTCAGCCAGTGTTTTTCTGTTGTATTTTCAAGCTAAATAAAATTAAAACAAGTAGTGACTTCAGTAGAGAGATTTATCAAGGATATTTGTGTTTGTTTAGTTTGAGGTCTTGTTGCTTTCTAGTTTATGAACTAGCAAGTTTTAAAGGCTGGATTTTGTTATTTTTGTTCTACCTGGATTATAGCATGACTTTAATCTTATTTACAGGAGGGAAATCTCTGTATCATGTTCTAACTCGCACAGCAAGAATGCTAAAATGGATTCTAAGAGCAGTGAGGAGGCCTTGGAAAGTTGTATGCCAGTTGCACCTTATTTGCAGATACTAAGCCTCTAAATATTAGGAAAAAAACAGAAATGCTGAAATTATATAATTTATTGCTGGTAGTGTTGACGTAGTTGTTCCTTTAAATGGGTGTGGCAAAAATTGAAAAAAACTGTGAACTGATAAGCAGGCTGCTGGCTGGAAGGAAAGGCATACTGCTGCAAGTAGGCTGCTGCCCATACATGGTTGTTTTCCCTGTTCCTATTCGACGTGGCTTTTGTGATCTCTCTGCAGATGAGGTTTGTTCAAAGCAGTTCATGAAATAGGGAGAATACAAATATTCTTCGTCAGCAGAAACTGGAGTAGTCCTCTATCTCCTGACCTCTAATTCAGATGTACAGGCAGTTCATTGAGGTGGGTTAATTATCCGTTCAACAGTCATTTGTCCTGCTCTGTTCAACAAAGGAGATGAAATTGGTTTGGAAAGACCAGCTTGTTGAACTCCATAATAAATACAGAATGGAATTTGAACACTTGGCCATACAGCAATGTGTTGAATTTGGACTTCTGTCTCCATCAAAGCGCACTTGAACATCTTAGCTATAGAGCATTGCCACTTCTTTTTCCCAATGACAGTAGACATCTGGTCTCAGAACTTGTGGCCCTCCTCCCCCTTGCTAGGCCCTGCTCCTCAGAGATGAAAGCAAACTGAAGGACATGCAGCAGTATGCAGTGGTTTGAGGATTGTTATTATTTTAAACAATACTCTATGGTTAAAAGGTATTTGTATGTAGAATGGAAGTCGTTTGGGACTCCAGTTGAACTGTAAGGATATTCAGTTACAGAGTAGTTCACTGGCATAAGGACTTTTCTTTTTGCATTTTTCTTCTATGCAGAATACTCTACATAAACAATTGGTGTAGTTTTATAATTGCCAGTGTCAAAGAGCTAATCTTTCGGAGATGCGCTGTTATTCTTGCTTTTTGCTTATTTATCCTGTTCCCTAAGCCTCCTCCATGCTGTGTTACTGAAGTGAGAGAATAGCTAAGAATAGAGGAAGTGAGTTTGGTTGTTTCCTTTTTGAGCACAATATGCAGCTGACAGCTTGCATCTGCCACAGGTCAGAGATAGTTGAAGGATGAAGATGATTCTTTCCTTAAAAATCTAAGAATGGGCAAGAATGAAAGCTGATTTTAAAATTTGATAGTCAAGAATTTTCAAGCAGCATGCCTTGTAGCCAGCGTGATGAAAACAAAGCCAAGTGGGTTTCTGTTTGTTTTACTTTTGTTTTACAGTGATGTTCTCAGGTTCTTTCTAAAAATGGCAATGAGTCTTGGCCTGAAAGATAAGGGAGGTGCTTCATAACGGGGTAACAGAGGTTGGGTCCCATTTAAGGACAGTAGAGCTCAAATCTAGTTTTTGCTTCCTGTAGTGTAGAAAGTAAGAGTGTAAAGATTTGATACTTAAAAATCAAGTTGGCTTGTTGTCAAAATCACTTTCTACTTCAGTAATTATCATACAGTTTTGGTAAATTTAATAAAGTATCCATTATCTTGATGTTGGAGACTCGGAAAGGACTGCAGAGTAACATCAGAGTTCAGTTCCAGGAGAAACTCACTGAGAAGCCAGAGTGTGTGCAAGATGGAGGAAAAAGATGTCTGCAGGTCCACCCTTGTTTTGAGTGTGCAGGTTCTTTTTTTCTGATTCTTTATCAGTGCTAATGGATTTGCACCTGTGCTTTCGTTGACTTCAAACAGTTTTGATATTATATGTATACAAGCCTGTGGCACTGTGTGAATAACTTAAATTGTAATATCAATTTGAGGGAAAATAGGTGGGTGAGAAAGAACTCCAGGAATTAAAAATCTTTCTCTACCTGTTGTGGCTTTATTTTGTGAAGTGGTAAAATGTTCCCTATGAAGGTAAAATGTGGGAATATATAAATAAAATACGGGAATACACAGACATAATAGAATATGTATGGTGTATAATTAAAGTTCTATCTGGAACTGCATGCAGATAATGTATGGAAAGAAATGCAACTAAGACGTTTAGCATATCTGTTGAGTAAGGCATTACTTTAAAATCCCATAGCCTATTGGTTTCACCAATCCTATTCCCCTCTTATTTTCAATTATTTCTGATCTGAATAGAAGAAAAACTTACAGGTAATTTATTTTCTGAGAATAGATAAATATCTGTGAATGGATTGGTTATCTGTGATTTCAGTGTGCTCAGCCCAGATCCAGTATTTTGTTAGAGTCAGGTCAATGCTGAGTGACTTAATTTTTAATCTGATTTTATTGACTTCTAAGTAGCTTTTATTCATTGCATTTCAGGTAAGCATTTTTAAGACAATAAGGGGTGTCTTGGAGATTTTTGCAGTTAATAGCAATTGTGATGCCTCGTATTTGTTTGAAATTACACAGGTAATTCTGATGACTTCCAAAGATAGCACTGCGTGTTAGGATGCCATTGAAGGGGATGCTTGACAAACATGACAGCAGGCACTCTGGTCTTCTCACGCCAACCTGTTAGCAAATCTTCTGAGCTAATTGTTTTATCTTCATATAAATGCTTTTTAACTGTGTGTTTGAACAATGTCTCTCGGTGTAGGTAGCTATTCTGTAATACTCCTACAATGTTAAGGGAACTTCTGTTCCAAATAAACCCTGGGAGATGCTTAGAAATCCAGATAATGTTACAGCATTTCTGATTCAGGTTTTAGAAATGCTTTGAAGATAATAGTATTTACGTTCTCACATTGATGGGCTACTTAGAAAAAATCTATATTAAATTATTTGCTTTGGGAGACCTAGAGGATCCTGGTTCTCATTCAGTTAGATGCAGGCCATTAGCTGAGTTTCTGACCAAGATGCTTTGAAGCTTCTCTTTTTCATCCAGTTGTACTCAGTACCCTTTCATGAAATTCATTAATGAACCTTCTTACAAGAAGGCTGAATTCTGTAAACTGTAGATATTGATCAAGATGTTATGCTGAGATTATCTTCTGCTGTTCGTGTGTCTTTCAGTATTAAAATACAACTTAAAGTTACTAAATCATTTCTTATAATTAGTTGTATGTCATTGGATATCTGACTTTGAACATTATACAGATTTCTAGCAGGCTTTATCTTTGCTTCAAAGGACAAATGCAGAATTTAGAGAGCAGGTACATGAAAGGGTCAGGGACAGAAAGGGAAGGTGAGTCAGCCTGTTGGTGTTGTAGCAGAATTTCACCAGACATTGCTGCCTTGCTGTGTTTATCAGAATAAAAAGAAAATGCTTATGTAAGCCATATTGGCAGAGTACATGATGCAGCTATTGTGGATGTGCTGGCAAAAGTTGTTGGGCTGTTGAGGTCTTTATCTGGGGACTCTGAGCAGGAGATGGGACAACGTGACCTCTTGAGGTCCCCTCCTAGCTGAATTATGGCATCATTCTGTGTCTCCATATGTGTAGAGACATTTGTGTATGAGCACAGTGGTTGGATAATGAGACATAATGGCACGTAGCTGGATAAAAGAGAGATTTTGCTGAGCACTAGTGCAGGTTGTGTAGTTGTGCTGCACTGGTGAAATGGACTTCCTGAGCTATGCAGAGGGCTTGTATGGTCATGCTCATGCTGGTAGTTACTCATGCTGGCTAGATTGAAGCTGGCATGTGTATGTGTCTGTGCTTGTCGTGTTTGTTGTTGCTTTTGTCTGTGGAAGCAGGCTCAGGGAGGAGAAGAGCAAAGTCTTCTTGATTTGTCCACTTGAAGGTGTTACCTTATCAGAGGTGATGAGGTCTGCACACTGTTTGTTGTATTGATACCATCTGCTGTCCCAACAGAGCTGACTCTCCATAGAAACCAATTAAAAAATGATGATAAAGATGCACGCAGTTGTTCATGTGGGCAACTTTCAAAGCTCCTAAACCTTTTTCCTATTCAGTGAAAGATCTGTGGAAGAACATAACTGACCGTTCTGCTGAGGAATGTTAATAGTGTTGGATTTCCAACTTCTACCATATTAGAAGCTTAACTGACAGTTCTGCTGCAAAATTCCAGTGATGTATATTGCTGGTGTGTATACACACACACACACACTTTTATTTACATAAAATAGATCTCCAGCCTGCTCTGTACTGGGAGGAAGAGAATAGGCATTGCTGCATCTTCTAAACTTGTCTTTAAATTAAAAAGTAGTCTTCTGTAGTTCTTGTTTTGGAGATGTAGAAAACTATTCTTACAGAACAATAGCCTGAAAGACAAGATAATTAAGAAAGGTGAAAGTAAGTCTTTTTCAAAATGCAGTCTTTGTTCTAAGCCTTTGCTTTAAGTAACATAAGTGTTCTTAGTTTGAAGCCTTTCCAAAGGAAATTATCTCAGTCTTAGCCGTAGTTGTTCAGAAACACTTGCCTTCATCCTGGAGTGTCCTACAGATGCTTGTCAGCTTTGGTGAATAGCAGAAGCTGTAAAGCTGACTTTGCTTGCAGTAAAAGGATTTTCTCAGAATAAAGATTTGGCTCTTTCCTGCAGTAATCCCACAATGTTTGTTCACCTCTGATGCTCCTTTGTTCCACCTCTCTCCCATGGGTGTACACAGAGTTCTACGTGTCAGGACATCCAGGCACGCTTGATCTCTCCCAGTACTCCAGCACTCCCACGTGATGGCATTAGGAATTGCTGGAAGTTAAAATAGCCTTTAAAGCTCTGATTCACCTGAAGTAGCTTGGGGGAGAGAGTTGTGAGGCCTGCCATGTTGTGTTCATGACCGTTCGGAGGGTGCACAGGGTGGAGTGATGCGCATTTCCACTGAGGAGCCCAGAGGGATTTTCTACTTATGGTTTTTCCCCAATCAAAATCCAAGAGCTGCTCTTTGAGTTCATCAAACTTTTGTGGAGGTTGGATCAGTGACTGTGTCTTGGATTAGATCACTTTGATCTATGTGGAAGAGCTTAACAGGTTTCATATCAAATCCAACAATAGGTACCAGCTAACTTGAGTGGGAGTCACAGGCCCTTACATGTGTCTTAAAATAAGGCTAGTTTCTGAAGATGACTGACTTAGGGTTAGTAGTAAGTTTTGCCAATCATTTCTTTACTCCTTCTTGGGGATTTTTGTCTATGTAGATGAAAATAAATCTACTGCTTAAATGTTCTTATTGCAGCTGAGTGCTGCATCAGCTCCTGCCATCAATGTGACTATCTTTGGGTAACTTGAAGATTTACTCTTCCTTCATCTAACAACAGAAGCTTTTTGAGCATCTGAGGCCTGCAGTCACTTTCTTTCCCTTAATAATATTAAGTATCCCAAGTTTCAGGTCAAAATAGTTCTCATCTCTGTTCAGTTTCTTTGATTGTGTATTTGCTTATCTTTCAAGTCCTTCAGTAGATCTTAAGAACAGATGAAAATACAAAATTTTTTAATTATTTCTCTGAAGGTGCATTGTGTGTTTTTTGTTTGTTTTTTAATGGAGCAGAATAGTAAAGAGCTCCTTGTAGACAAAGGAGAAATCCCTATTTCTTCTTCCTTTAACGTGCTACCCAGGAACAGTAGTGCAAATTGTATGTTTGCAAAATCTAAACATCTAAGTACACAGATCAGCACAAATCTGCCGTGCTCCTTCATGTTCCTCCTCTTGTGATAGCACAAATGACAGCTTAGTATATATGAGCAGTGAATTGATTCCACTGAAAATAAACCTGGCAAATCGTATGGTTAACTCTGAGCTAGACCTGTTCCCTGATTTGTCTCACCATACTGTGGAATACGTTCTGGTCCTGGTAGAAGGAAGGGAACAATAAGGAGCCAATAAGGAAATGAGATTGCACATCCAGTGCACGGGTTGTCTTGTGTAACAGGATACTCTAGTACCAACATGAAACTCCAGAACACATCTTTATACCATTGTTCTTGAAAATGGATGCAAAAGTCTTTATTGGGAATAAAAAACATTTCTGCTTTGGTCTGGTCAAAAAGAAATGATGTCTGCTTTTGCCAAAACCGTCACTTCTTTCATGGCAGTTCACTTGTTCTCACCAGTAAGCATGAAATTTGGGATGCAAGACAGATCTCAAGCAAAGCATTTTTTTTTTTTTTTCTTTTTCCCCCAGATGTTGCTATTGAATCAGAGAGCCTTTGGGCAGAGGTTTCTTGTTCACAGCAAATTAACAATAGCAAAGCTGCAGCAATTTCAGTAGTTTTTCAGTAGTTGTTACTGTACTTTACTTGCTCCTTCTGCAAAACATGGGCTGTTCTGTTAACACATCTGCCTTGCTTCTTAAAAACACCTTTCTGCAAATTTCCCATGTTCTGAACTATAGTTCAAATCATCCATGTCCTTCAGAAGTCACTGCTGTGGCTTTTGGGTACACAAGCAGCCACATAGTATGCTTTATCTAGAAAATTAACATGAGAATTTGCTTCCTTTTTTCTCTCTCCTCTGTCTGCTTGAATGGAGCAGAGAAGTTTTAAAAACGTTGCATGATGTCAGTGCTGATCTTGGAGCAGTTAACCTTCAGAGACTAAAGCAGGTGTCCTCAGCAGCGCTGGGCTGTCTGGTGCTCTGCTCTGCCTTCTGAGGAACCCTCGGGTGATATCAGTTCTGATCAGTGCTTCAGTTTCATTTCAGCATCCTTCCTCCTCTGAACATCTCTCAATCCCTTTTGCTCTGTTATCCGTCAGCACTTCGAGCTGCCCTGAGCACGCGCAATCTTGGCAGATCTCAGAAGCTCAGCACACTTGGTGGGAGGCTGCTGGTGCACGCTCAGTGTTGCAGTCCTCTCACAGCTAACTCCATGCTGTATTACTTGATGGGAAGCTTTGTCTGCCCAAGGCTGTAGGCCTTGTAGAAAGCCCGGCCTTTTTCGCCTGGGTAATGATGTTAGAGCTTCTATGCCAGTAATTGCATTCCCTGGTCTTCTGAATTCCTGCACAGATAGGATTAATATTAAGAGCAGCTCTATTCTTTCCTTTTGAAGTGCTGTTATGTGAAGAAAAACAATGAGATTTGTACCTGACTTTCTCCTTAGTGAGACTCACTTGCTTTTGACATAATTGCATAGTAAATGTTCTGTAACTAATAGGTGAATTAGAAGTTAGTGTACAGGAAATAAATTTATCTCATACAGGCCCTCTAATGATGATAAGTCTGGGTGATGTGCTTCTTGGGAAGTAATGAGGGCTAATAACTTGGAAGTAAATTAAGATAGCTCATATCTTTTTCTTTTTCTCTTTACCTAGAACCATAGAGCAGACCCAGAAGAACTGTTCACAAAACTGGAACGCATTGGGAAAGGCTCCTTTGGTGAAGTCTTCAAAGGAATCGATAATCGGACGCAGCAAGTGGTTGCTATAAAAATCATAGACCTTGAGGAAGCAGAAGATGAAATAGAAGATATACAGCAAGAGATAACTGTTTTAAGTCAGTGTGATAGTCCTTATGTAACAAAATACTATGGATCATATTTAAAGGTAACGTATAGTATTGCACAAATATTTGCTGGCAACCTCAGCCAATTTTGAATGATCCTAAGGAAAAAAATTCTGAAACTGAGGAAACGTTATCATGCCAACTTGACTTTTCTAAATTGTTTTTTATTTGAACAGTGTTCATTTTGTTCTACTGTTTTTGCTGCACTCTCTTTGAGGCTAAAATTTTTACAAAGTGGCTATAGAATGAATGGAGTTGACAGAAGATTTGTATTGCTTTTGGAAAGTTGCTTGGAGAAAGAGGTTCTCTCTCCTTTCTTCCCCCACAAACTCTAGTGCAATTTTTGGCCTTTCTGGAGAAGGAAAAGTACTTTCATAGCTGTACTAACAAAACCCTTTCTCTGGTAAGGAAAGAAACCCTACACTGTGTAGAGATATATTGGTAATTATGCAGTATAGTAGGCCTGAGAGAAAGTAGAACTGAGATCAGTAGAGTTATGTAACCACTTCGTAAAATGTTATCTGAGGCATAATTTAAGAAACAAAAACAAACAACAACAACAAAAAAAACACAAATCAACACACAAGATAACCCTACAGAGATCCAAAATATTGAGAAAGTCTTTTGAACTTGGAAAATTGTCCAGGTTTAATCACCTTAAATATTGCTAAGTCCTAAATGTTATTGTCCTGGTTGTCCATTATTTCTACTCTGAGTTGTAGAACCCAAATGTTTGCCCTGAAGTACAAACAGGTCAAGGTAAGTCTTGAAAGGGCTTTTGCTCGGAATTAGTTTTGTTAAATTTCAGAATTCTAGGGATTTCAGCAGTTGTAAACGGGGAAATTAAAACCTTGAGTTGAGAGGTGTGGGGGGGCAGATTTTATTTTTAGTGGGATGGATGGAAAAAGTTTTGTAAGCTGTGAATTGAATAGGGAAAGAAAATTGTCCTTTTGTTATTATAGTGACATAGGTACTGAAAGCTAAAAGGATATTTGAAATATGCTTAAGTAGCTGTGTATAACAGCAGTGTATCTTTGCCATTTTTATGCAAGTCTTCTACTTCTTTTCCTCCTTTTCTTGGAGATAATGTAGTAATTCTGTCAGTGCTATGAAACTTTGGGCTCTTAGCGTTTTTTTTTTTTTACTCTTTAAAAGTTCCTGGCAAATACAAGAGTACATTAATGCGTTACTTTCCTCAGCACTGTTTGAGTTCTTTCCATTTCTGTTCTAGGTAGATAAATCCTGAAAGGTTAATTCTCATCTCCTGCTTACTTTTCACACCTCTAATATTTTGGGAAAAATTTCTGTGGGTGAAGTTTGAGGAGACGTTTATGGAATTTTGGTTACTTTCCTTTAAGAAACTCCTCTTTTTAAAAAGAAAAAAAAAATCCAAGAATGTTTCTCCTCCCAGACTACCATGGCAGTTAATTTTATTGCTTGCTATTCCCTGCTTAATTAGTATCTTGACTCTGAGTTTTTCCTTAGGCTTGATTTATCCTTGGTTGCTAATACTGGCTTGAGGAGATTCAAGGGAAAGAGTGTGTTAGCTTTGTTATAAATGTCCAAAGAACCTCTTAGGCTGACTTTAATTTTGGTAATAGCAGATATTTTGAGAGTAGTATCTGTCTACTTTTTACTTCTTAAGAAGTAATTGCTCTAGCTTTTAACTTTTTATTAGCTATCATTGTGAGAATGGCTGTCAGCCTGTGTATTCAGCTGTGGAGTGTTTTGTTCAGGCTGTAATTTCTGCATATACTGTAGGCTTCTTCTGAAGCAGTGAAGTATGTACAATTCTGTACTAAATGACTTTATAATTAAAGGTTGAAGAACATTGAGACTAAATTCTGAAAATTAAGACATGTTGTTTCTTAGAAAGCAGAGCCCTGGGCTGCTGCAGGTAATAGCAGTTTTCTGTGGATATCACTGGTACTGAGACCAGGTTCAAAGCAGTCAAATAGGTTTGTTGGTGAATGCTGAGCTTAATACATAAAGATTATTGAAAATAACTCCTATAAATACTTCTAAAGGTAGTGCCAAAAGAGCAAAAATATACACTAAATAGAATGTATTTCAAAATTTAAAAGGTATTTCACTTTTTCTGTTTGCATCCTTCTTTACAAGGGAATAAACCAGTTGAGTCAGTTGTCTCTACAAATGGTATTAGAAATGCTTCATAGTTTTGCACTGCTTAGAGAGACCTGTCTGTATCAAAGCAAACCATCAGTGCAGAGGTATTCACATTGCCTACAACGCTCATTGATACGTTTTAGTTGAATAATCCCGATCACATTTCAATCTTTAAATACTATGTTCAAGTTGCTGCTAGTGAAGCCAACAAGGCTTGATGGGTTTTTGAAGAAACTGCATCTCAGACCATGTCTGGACTTCAGATCTTTTTTTGAGCATGCCTGTTCATCCAAATGAACATGTTCTGTTGTAATTTACTCTTGTTCATTAAATAATTCTAAGTGAACTTTGAGTAAGCAGATGGTTACTGTCATCACGTCCTAGTCAGCTTCATTTTTTTCCTGTAAGGCAGCACATTTGATAACTGAATATAACATCATTATGAAGAAAACGTTAAATAAGAAAATCCTTACAGTTAACATCTCTAACTGCAAGTTTTTCAGATAAGAGATTTTCTCTTTGTACAGTCTGTTTTAACTATTCTACAGCTTTATGGTGTGCTTAGTTTCCTGCACTTCAGAATGCAGAGCCAGCCTTGTGACAGGAGTGGAGTGACCCAGCCTCAGAGGCCCTGTGACTTGCCAGCAACGTGCTGGCTCTTCCAGATGCCCCTCCTGCTAAGCAGGAACTGACTGGGAGTAGGAAAGAGCGTCTTTATCTCGATTACTTGACTTACTAATTAGTAACTTAGTCAGCTCAACTGATGCCATATAAGATACTCTTATATTCTGCACCCTAGCTGCTCTTCTGCTGCAACTTGTGCGTTTAACTTGTAAAGTGATTTTAAAAATACAGAGTCCCTGGATATTTTTACTTAACAATGTAACCTTATTTATCTGTTATTAGATATCTTTAAAACCTTATCATTGATACAGGATAAAGTCTACTTCCTTTGAGATTCTTGAGATAAAGCTGATGGTAGTTTTCCAGCATTGTGACACAAAAAGATGCAAAACCCCCCACATCTTTGTAATTTGGGACACCTTTGTATCTTGAATTGTGAAGCTCAATTGGGAATTTACCATTGAATTCATATTAGACCTTTGCTATTCTCTTTTCCTGAAATTTGAGCGTCTTACAAGATCAGTAGTATTTTCTAAACATTGGTAGGTGATGTGTAAGGTCAGTGCACTGTAGTAAACGTTTGTCTAGGGGAGTAAAAGGTTTTGCCTTGTTTATAGCATTTCATAAATGTGTGCAGGGTTGTGCAACCTTACAGCTGTTTCAATGAACTTTTGTAGGTGCAAGATAACTTAAATCCTGAGTATAGATGTTTGTAGACATTGCTGTCTGTGGTAGGTGAGGATCTAAATTTATCTTGTCATCCAGTATTGCACTTTGTTTGCAGTTGACATCATAAGTCAATAGAGAAAGCATAGAATGTGGGAAGTACCCCCTTCAAAATGATAGTGCATAGCAATGGAGCAGTGTAAGATGCTGGATTGCTGAAGTGTCATCTTCAAATCTATGGCTTGTCAAAATGTCAGTATTACTACCTTTGTGCAAGAGAAGGATTGCAGTTATTAAAAGTTACTCCTGGTGCATTCTGGTTATGCCAATTTGTGAAGCTTGATAAAATACTTGAGCTGTATTTTGTCTGATCCCATAGAGAGACATCATCTCTTAATGACTGTGATTGTTTTCCTTATTTGTGCCCTGTAGCAGTTGGGCTGGGGGATTAAGTATCTATCCTGTAACTCATAACTGTTACAGCCACCCAGGCTTGCTTTTTTCCCTTTTGCAGTTAAAACAAGCCTGAACTTATTCTCAGTTTCTCAGATTTTTAGCATGGAAAATTCCTACAGTAGCATCCAGTATCTTCTAGCAAAGCTGTACAGCACATAGTGCAGCAAAGATTTGAGGCCATCTAAAGATATTGTTTATTCTACATTGTCTATTTATACATGGTTGACCTAAAATAGCTAGGAAAAAGGTTGTACATGCTTGGCTAGAAAATATCCACACCCAATTATGCTGGATAGTAGCAATTTCTTTGAGACATTATTTCAGAAACACAGTAGTTATTCATTTTCACCTTATACTGTTTTCAAGTAATAGTCAAATGCTCCAAACATGTCTGGTAACCACAATGTTTGCCTTAAACTGGAGTTCCTTGCAGGTCTTCTCAGCTGACAAAGTTGGGCTTTATAAAAACTGCTAAAATTAGCCAGCCCTTCCCTGCTGATCTCATAATATTGAAATAGACTCTCATAAATAGTGTGTTTCTTAAATTTGGTATAAATCTAACAGGGTGTGCTTTGTTAACATAATTGGATGTGGTGCTTTCAGAAACTGCACCTCTATTTGCTTGTTGTTTCCTTTAGATTTCTATCACTAGTCAGGAAATAGGGTAGGACGGAATACAATGTGGAATGCAAGAAGCTTTAAGAAGTACTTCTGCTATAAGCTTGTGCTCTGCTATAAGGAACCTTGTGCTAGTAAATATTTACTGCTTAAGCAGTGTGCCTGGTACTCCTGCTCTCTTTTTGTATTTTCAATAGCTGTGGTTTTTATTTCAAATAAATGTTTTTACTCTGAGAATTTCTTAGAATAGTAACCCATAAGTTAGAGTGTTGGGGTTTTTGTTTCTGAAATGTGAGGGGACCACAGCACATAGCAGAAGATCCCAGTTTCAAAATCTAGTCTATAGATCTTGTACCAGATCTTCACATTTCTGTTTATGTGAATCAGCCACTACTTACAGTTGCACACTTAGGACAAAGTCAACATCTAGAAAACTGTTGTTAGAAGAATTTGTCAATTCTAGTACTGTAGCTGAGACATCTTGATAAAGAAAGCACAGCAGCTCACAGGAGCGAAGGTTCAAGTGGCATGTAGGAAGGAAGGATCACATGGATTTTTCAGTGTTGCTGCAAATTAAAAACAAAGCATGCAAACAGGAAGACCTCTGAAAAATAAGATAGATCCCTTAAGTTACATTTCTTAGCTAATTATATTATTGTTATAATAAGTGGTTGATCTAGAATGTCTGATCTAAAAACTTAAACAAGAATATCTTTGTAGGGTTCATATTCTTGCACAGGAGCTGTGTGATCATTCTACAAAAAGTCTTTAGATGTAACTCCATGATCAATCAGGCTCTGTATTTGCATTCTCCTGGCAGACTGGTAGTCTATTGAAGTACTTTTCTTTTTAGTGGCACCCTTGGACTTCTAACAGCTCAAGCTTTCTTTTACAGGGCACAAAACTATGGATAATAATGGAATACTTGGGTGGAGGGTCCGCTTTGGATCTTGTAAGTATATGATTATTTGCATTCTAAGCCCTAGTAAAACCTATTTCATTGTAATTTCCTATCTCTTAGTAAAGTCTAGCCTCTGGAAGCTGTTGATGTTGCATCACTGCTACATTGTAATGTTTCAGAAAGTGTTAATTTGTATGATAGTTCTGTTACATTGTGGTGACATTGTTTATCTGTTCCTCTCTAAGCATTAGGAAACTTTCATTCTCAGTCAAGTGTAAGGTGATGGTTTCCTTTTTTAGTGTAGAAGTACTGTTTGCCACATATGGAGGAAGAGGGGGGATCTTGGGGAAGGGAGTATTTTTTCTGGCTCTCCCCATCAAGTCAGTCATTACATTTGCATTCAAAATGTTTCCTTTAGGATTGGGTCTCCACTGAATGTTGTATGTCCCTGCAGAGTGCAATTAACTTTAACTGGTTAAATGATGTTTAGTTTTCCACTTTCAGAATCTTTGGTTAAACATGAAAGTGCCTTTTATTTAAGATAGTAGAGCATTCATGAAGGATGTAGCTTTGTCAGTGCAAGAGCACAGTTCACTGCATGTGGATGTGGTTTCCCCGTATTTTCAGTACAGCTCTGCCTCAGCTGTGAAGCTTTGAGACCCACCCTTTCCTGCAAGATAATATAACACCTTCTTTGTGTGATTTTAAAGGAAAAATATCATGTCTTCAATGTTACAGAATGGTGTTAATTATGCATGCATTACCAGTGGTTCTATCTCCAGAAGATTATGTATATGCTTCACAAATCTATTTAAGCTTCATGAAACTACATCATATCAGCTCTACTCTAGGAATGGGAAAGCACAGTAATTACATGTAGCTTGTAGTAGTTGTCAGGAACAATGAAGTTGTGTTTTTGCTTTAAGTAGTGTTCAGTGGTTTTAGTTGCCCTTTAGAAGGCTACAACCTTAATTTCTGGCTTACTTCCCTCACTTTTTCTTAATTTTATTGTTCTGTTTCACTGTGGGTTGTTTGTTTGTTTTTAATAGTAGATTTGCCTATCTTAATTCTTCTGTTTTATTTTTTAAGATGTGCAGAGCTTGTACTTCCTCCACACAAGCAGCTGTATAGTTGTGTATTATGTTCTTGATGCAAAAGCAAGCACAGAAAAGAATTAGAATAATTTTTAAAAAGTACTGTTAAATTTAAAAACAGCATTCATATTCTGAAATAACCTGGGTTTCTTAATACACTCATTTTAAAAAGCAATGTTCAGGCTACTGTGTTTGGTGGGAAGCTAAAACTTGTTGGGAAGTTCTAGCTTTTCCTGTGCATTGTATACAAGAGAAAAGTAACAGCATTTTTTATGTGTAATCAGAAGAGATGTGAAGATGATTATTCTAATCACATCTATTTCTGATGGAATATTAAAGTACTTAATTGAACCTTTACTTTATCAATTCTGTTCAAGAAAATTTCAAGCTTAAGATTTAACTAAATCAATAACAAAGCAGAAATTGCATGCAAGACTAAAATTATTTTACTGTGTCTTTTCTCTAAAGCTCCGTGCTGGCCCATTTGATGAGTTCCAGATTGCTACCATGCTGAAGGAAATTTTGAAAGGTCTTGACTACCTGCACTCAGAGAAAAAAATTCACAGGGATATAAAAGGTTACTTTAAAATTTATATATCTCTTTTTAATCCTTAAAGATAACAAGAACAGTATTCTGAATTAGATGTTCTGTTATTTCCCCTTGGCAGCTGCCAATGTCTTGTTATCAGAGCAAGGTGATGTTAAGCTTGCTGATTTTGGAGTTGCTGGGCAGCTGACAGACACACAAATTAAGAGGAATACCTTTGTTGGAACTCCATTTTGGATGGCCCCTGAAGTTATTCAGCAGTCAGCATATGATTCAAAAGTAAGTATCTTTGTGTCTGTGGATCTTACAGAAATGGTTTTGGTTTTTTGTTTTTCTAGCTCTATCAGTACAAAAAAATAATTCAAATTACAAGCTTTTAACTAGGAGTAGAAAAGCAAATGCTACCCCTGTCCCCCTTTTGATGTTTTCCTAAGCATTACGAGCTGCTGAAGTGACTATAAGAAAGAAATACATTATTCTTGTGTATACCCACCAGATGGTCTAGAGCATGGGATTAGTGGAATGGCAGTGTACTTTAGTGGTGGCTTTGAGTTTTCTGTACTGTTTGCATGCATCCATAGGTAGGAGCAAGAAATCTAAAACTCTTGGTATGTGCAAAGCAACTTTCATATTGTATTTCTTAAAAAGTAGGCTTGTAACTGTACTTGTGCACATCACTTTATGGAAGTGTACACTTAATGAAAAGCCTGTTGGATGTATGAGATGTACTGAAGGTCCACAGAGATCTTCCCAGAATCAGACTTCAAAAAAACATGTGTACATATCAGGGGTGATAATGAGTATGTACAGTCAGTTGTAGTTTTCATGTGTTGGGTTCAGCATTATAAGTGTAATGCTTATTCTAGGACATCTTAGGAAAGCACTCTGCCTTTGTTTTAAAAATACATATTGTCCAGTCCAAGTGAAAATAATTCCTCTTCTGATGGTCCTGTTTGTAAGTCAGCTACACCACCCCTTCATTTACATTCTGCTAGTAACCTAACCTCCTGCTTTCTGTATCTCCTTAACATTGTTGCAGAAGCAATGCCTTTTCCCTTTCTGAGTCTTTGTGTAGGACAGATGAGGAGTTTTAGAGAGGATACACTGATTTCTGGTCTAATACTGTGTCCTGCAAGCAAAGCAGTGAGATTGCTTCAGATAAACTTTTAGTAATCCCAGGTAAAGTATTTGAGGGTTTAATAGTCAAAAACAGGAGTAACAAATATCTTAGACTCACCTGACAGTGATTTCCCCACCAAGATGGCAACATTTCCCCAAGGAGCAGCCAGTTCCTGCAAGAGACATATTCCCCTTGGTGGCTGGCTCTTAAATGAGCCCTGGGCAGCCCCACCCTGGGTCCTCCCCTTCTGGTCACATGGTGGAGGGGCACAGGTGCAAACAATTTACCTGTGCTCCCCAGGCCAGTCACTGCCCTTCAGCAGGTGCTCAGTTACTGATTCAGGCCCTGACCTAGTGTTCACCTTACATACTGAAAAGTGCTTTGGCATCTGGACTGAATTTTACCTTTCTCTGCTCCCCACTTCAGTGATAGAAAATTCATATGTTCCTATGGTGGCAGAGACTTATAAGCCCCATCTCTTCAAAAATGTTTTTGTTCTATTATACAGTTGTTGGTTATATCTCAGTAACAATGAGCTAGTTTAATTCTTCATTTTTAATAAGAAACCCCTGTAGTGATTTAAATAGTTCTTGTAACTCATCTAAAAATGTGTATTTCACTTGAGAGAAATATCTAATTTGAAAGATGATTTCATAGTTCATAAGACATTAATAAAATTTGTCTTTATCAATAATGCTTACTTTTAGGTAAAATCAGTATCACTTCATTATCCTTCAGAAACTTGTGCTGCCAACTTGATGTTTCAGATCTAACTGGAGTTGTTGACTGTTTTCTAGCTAAATTCATAAAGCTGTCTGTTAGGAAAGCAACAATGCAAAAATGTTAGGAAAGACATAGACAATGCAAAAATATTGATGCTGTGTACATTGGTCGAAGTTATTAAAGACTGATTCAATCACTTAGGTCTTTGGGAGTAATAACCTTCAGGTATTAATAAATGATTCTTGTGGATTATTTACTGAGACCAAAAACAATTCTATTATAAAGATGCAGATTTCAGTTATTAAATGCTTTCTTGGGATGGTATTTAACTTTGCACTGAAAATAATTTTTCCCTTTTTCAGGCTGACATCTGGTCATTGGGAATCACTGCTATTGAACTAGCCAAAGGGGAGCCACCCAACTCTGATATGCATCCGATGAGAGTTCTGTTTCTCATTCCAAAAAACAATCCTCCAACTTTATTAGGAGAATTCAGTAAACCTTTCAAAGAATTCATTGATGCATGTCTGAATAAGGATCCAACATTTGTGAGTAGATAAGTGTGTGTGTGTTTGTAACGTGTAGAGATGCTTATTTCTCTCTTTTTAACACATTTGTGAAGTATTTTGCTGGTGTAGTGCTTTAGAGTTGGTTAAAATCATTTTGGGGACTTCTTTTGACTGCAAATAGTAACAATACTTTTTAAGAGCTATCTCTCCACCCCAGCCTTTTTTTTTTTTAAATAATGAAAGGAGGAAGGAGGATTGACAAAAGAAATGATGATGGCAGAGGCAGCTTCTTAACATGCATGCAAACCTAAGATAATGTCAGAAGAGAATCATTAACATAGGAGAAAGTCCTAAATCTCTTTCCTAGTAGAACTTTTGTTTTCTGTCTGAGTTCTGCTTACAAGGAAATGCTGCATTGGAGAAATTTGATTAGTCATTTTCCTGGGTGTGTACTTTCTAGCATAGAAGGGTAAGCAATATAAGTCTGTGTGATGATCGTATTTTTAGAGTGCTTGTAAATGTGGATTACTGGCTTCTCTTGACTTCCTGTTTCTACTTATTTCCTGGTGCTGTATGAGCTAGGTCTGGAAGTGACTTGTACTAAATCTCCCCTACTAACATTTAAAGTCATAAAATGTTAGCATGACATTAAATATTGAAGTGTTTTTTACAGCGCCCTACAGCAAAAGAACTTCTGAAGCACAAATTCATTATGAAAAACGCCAAGAAGACTTCATATCTGACAGAACTAATTGATAGGTTTAAGAGATGGAAAGCAGAGGGACATAGTAGTGATGAAACTGATTCCGATGGTTCCGATTCGTAAGTTAATTTTAACAATTCAGTCTCTTTGTCTGGCTTTGTTCTGTGTTTTGCATTGGCTTCCTCAAAGAAAAAAGCTTTCCTTGAAATTAAAGACTAATGTTAAGTCAAGCTATATGCTTGTTCCCATTAAACTTCTTTTAACCTCTGAACTCATTTTCAGTTCTGCTTAAGTGCTGAACTTCTGTGGTGGAGTGCTGAAGTTCTGAGGGTAGTGGTTATACAAAAAATAATGAATCTCAATAAGAAATATTGTTTGCACAATGTGGGTAGAACAACATTTCTGTAAATCTCTTGCTTTTCTGGACATCAGATAACTGCTTTAAATGGGATGCCACAGGAGAAGGGAACTTTTATAGGTAGACAACATCTGTTTGCTTTGATTGTATTTCAACTCGGTCTCTGCAGCAGTTTTTCCTAAAGTTCAGTCAGCATTTCAATACATGGTTTTTGGTTTTTTTTTTCCGTATTTTAAGGCATATTGAAATAATCCGTATAGATTTAGCATGTATTTGGGTTATCTCTGGCTGCTTGGCGTTGTGTTGTGACTAGTATTATGTACATCGTATCCTCTTTCTTCAGGGAGTCAAGTAACAAAGAAAACAACTCTCATCCTGAGTGGAGCTTTACTACAGTTCGGAAGAAACCAGATGCAAAGAAGCTGCAGAATGGGACGGTATGTAGCCTGAAGAGTTCTTCTTTCTATGTGATGGTTTTGAAGCCATCATAAGGAAGATAATGTTAACACTTTGTAACTATTCTTTTTTTGTAAGAACCGACTCAACTTTCAAAATCATGTGCTGTGTTAAACGCAGCTTATATATTGTATACGAATATACTAATATTTGTTAATTTGTAGGATCAAGATCTTGTTAAAACCCTGAGTTGCTTAACTATGATAATCAACCCTGTCTTTGCTGAGGTAAGTTTTACTTTCAAAGAAGTTTGTAAATTATTGTCCAAGTGTCTGATGAGTTCTGTAAGCTTTATCTCCTTTGGTTTGCTGCTCAGCTCAAACAGCAGGACACAAATAATGCTAGCAGAAAGAAAGCAATTGAAGAACTTGAGAAAAGCATCAATATGGCAGAAGCAACATGTCCAGGGATCACAGATAAGATGGTGAAGAAACTTATGGAGAAATTTCAGAAGTAAGTTCAAGTTTTATATGCATTTGTGGGGGGACTGCTTTATTTTTACAGGGGAAAAAAAAAAAAAAGAACTTCAGGAAAAACTAGTGGATTTCGAGCTCTTCATATGTTAGGGAAACCTGAGTACAGTTTTTGATGAGTGAAAAGATCTGTTATGTATAGGGCTCTAAACTTTTCACTAATTATACAGAGCACTCCTGCAATTTTACTGTAGTCATCATACTTTGTTTCCTTTAATTTAGCCTGCAATTTTGTCTTAATATTTGTAACAAGTAAGGGAGAAGGAGACTCTGTAACTTACCTTTTTACAGAATATTTTCTTGAATGTCTCCTCCGGTGTGCTTTTTTCTTGATGAGGTGAAGGCATGTACTAGTTTAATGATGCACAGATAGTTACTTGCAGTTTGCCACACCGAAACAAAATAATTAACAAAACCTCTCCTTGCATTTTCTTCCTGTAGATTTTCTGTTAATGACTCATCCTAAGAAACTTCACATAATTGACTGCTGTTTCGTATGGACCCAGTGAAACCCACCAAAACTACTTCAAGCTTGGCAGTGCTTAGCTCATGAGCTCCTTGTGCCTTTTGGATCTTTGCAACATATTGATGGTGATTTGAGGATTTGGAAGAACCTACTCAACTATTTTGTGGCAGTGCACATGGTTTTATATTTTCAGGAAATTATTTTGTAAAGAACAACTTTTAATATTGTAGTTTCACCTGTTTAATCTGATAAATGTTGAGGTGCAGTTTTGCTTTTAGAAATAACCATTACTTTAGTTAATAGAAAGTGCAAGTACAGTATGTTTTGATGCTATTTTGTTCCTGTACACAGGGATGTACAGGTCTTTTGTATTCATGAGTTAAACTTTTGTAAATCACTAACAAGCTTCAGAGAAAATAGCTTTTTCACAAGCGTATTCAAAACGTAGTGGCAAGGGTATTGCTGTAGCACCTGCTTCAACCAGCATATAGTTATCGTGCCCTGAAAAATAAACCTGCAACAGTATCTATTATAATTCTAAATTGGTACAGTATTTTAGGCAGCTCTATGATTAAATACATTTGAGAGCAATATGTCAATAGTTTGCAGGTGATATGTAGCAACAGGTATATCCTGATGTACAGTATATGTATTACCTTTTAGAACAAGTAGTAACTCCAACCTATATCATCATGGAAGGAAAATTAAAGCAATACAGTTGAGGGGGTGGGGCTTTTGGCAATAATGGACAAAAACTGAAGTCCAATTTAATTTAATTTTTTTCCTCTGACTATACATACCTGGGTGGAAGGGAGCCAGAGAAGCCGAGCATCGCATGATACCTCACAAGCAGGTATAAGTGTAACACCAGCGTTCTTTGTGGTGGTGTTGTTTCTCCTGTAAGATATTTATACACATTTTTGTTCTTCAATACATTAAATACAGTACATCGACATAATTTGTTTATAATTTTCTGAAAGTGTATTTTAAATATGTATTTACCAGTTAATATGCAAATAACTGAGTTATAGATATTCTTTCACAAAAAGGTAGTACTGTGCAGTACGGAGTGATTTTTTTTCATAAAAAGTAGGTAAGACTATAAAGTTGCTTTCAGTTATATATTTATGGTACTGCTAGATGGGTAATCTCTTCAGTTTTGTTTTTGTTTTTTTTTTCTTTCTTTTTCAACCCAGTATGTATATTATGCTGAAGTTTTGAACTGGGATTGTTTTTTCAGTACTTAGCTGTGGAACTGTTGGTGTAAATTTATTTTTGATAAAGGCTGGGTGTGTTTATTTTATGGTTCAGACCTGCACATTTTGTTTTTGCACAAAAGTCATTTTAAAGAATCTGAAATATATCTGCCAAATATTGAAAAAGTAATGGTGTGCAAGTAAATACTGCATTTTTAGTCAAATGTTGCCATTACATCGTTTTTATATAAAGGACACTTGTGAGAGATGGTGGTTAGATATGCCAAGGACAATTATTTTCAATGGTGCCTACACTGTATAAAAAAAATAATTACTTTTAATTCCTTGTTTTAATTTTAAAGTGTTTCTGTTTAAAACTTTCATCTGCTATATAACTGAAATTCAATTAGAATTTATATCTGAGAAAAAAAGTCTGGAAATAGTTTTTGAAAACAATAATGTTATGGATTAAATAAATATTTTTATAAATGTAAAAGCAGCAAAAGTTGTAAATACAGTTGATCTGAAGCTTTACAAAATAACTGCATCACAGAAACAAATTGTAGTGCTCCTCTAGCTTCTGTAGTTGTTAGTCTTGTAAATCTGTTTATAGATGAAGCTTATTTCAATGTTTTGGGGGGTTTTAAATGGTTTAAAAATAAATATTTAAGTTCTGTAAACTTTCATGAGCTCGTTCTGTTGTGCGTTTTATTCTGGATTTCAGTAGTTGGGCAGAGCTGTGGATGTACCTCTCATCTTGTGTTATGGTTCAGCAGAGGTGTCCCTTGCACAGAGACCCATGGTCATTTTAAAAAGGTTTCAGGTCCCTCCCCTCCGCATGCTGTTCTTGTCCAGAGGACACTGCCTGCTGCTATGCAGCAGGGAATGCTAGAGAGACGGAGCAGCTCCGGGACTCAGGTTGGTTTCATCTCTTTAGGGTTTGTGTGCTCAGACAAACATGCACGGCCTGTGACAGCTTTACAGATGGTCAAACACACTGGCTTAAGTGTGAACTACTGGGCGTTGTGGAGCGAAGGTACAAAAAAGGCCCGTGCCACAGTTAGCTTTGACTTGACCAGTCTCATCCCAGATCTCACTTTAAAAGCCTCCATACTCACTTCTCAGAATTCAAAACATTTTTAACTTCTTCTATGTCCCTTCCTTTAAAGTGCTCTTAGACTTTCATTAGATGGGAAAAATTCCCAAATTTTGTAATTGGTAGCTCTAGCCTGTTGACACAGGTTTTCATCCTATGCAGCTCTGTAACCAATTCTGGGTAGCAAGGGTTAGTGATTTAAGGGGAAATCGGAACCTGTCCTGTTTGTGGTATGACTGTAACAAGTTGCTGGGCTATGGTGCCTCTTCTTTTCCTGTGAAATGGGTGGGCTGTATACCTACCTTATAGGATGGTGTGGGGGAAGCGATATCTAGCCGTGTATGCCATTCCCTTATAACAACAATCCATTTAAAACTTTTCTTATATTGCATGTGGCATTTTTGCACCTAATATCTGTCATCACAGGAACTGCAGCTCTTAAGGCTGGATGTCTGTATTACTGGTTTCCAGAGAGTGGTTGTCTTTTTCCCCACGATTTGTTAGTTATTGATGAACTGTGTAACTTCATCAGCACTGTTCTGTTGTTGACAGCTGGTGGGAAAAGATGTGAAAATATTCAGACAAGTACCATCTTGCTGGCTTGTTTGTTTTGTTAGGGTTCCCACTGCAGTTTGAGAAGAATTGATATTGCAGTAGTCTTACCAAAGTAGTCTGAATGACAGACCAGTTCTTGGGCAGATGAGTCCTTTATCAGTGTAATCACTCATGGACCTCGGGTCTCTGATTCCTGTAGTGCACATCTGTGCAGTGAGCATGGAGTATCATAAAAACCCGTTCTTGCATTCCATGGGATGTCCATAGCTGGGTAGGAAAGTACATAGATTCTTCATGTGTTTGTTTGCACAAAGTTTAGTAATTGTTATAAGCCTGATTTTTTTTATCACACTGTTTTATGACTTAACACTGGAATAAAATTATTTTCTTCTTTGCAAAGCTTTAATGGTATGTATGTTGGCTTGCCTTATTTCACATTATTCCAATAAATGAAGTTAACACCACAGAGATGAGCTAGAGGTGCTGAAACCTTAGTGCTCCTCCAGACTGTGTTTTTATATTGTATGTACACACCCATTTAATACTACTTGCTTGCTTAATGGGCACATTGGCTTTTCTTGGGTACTGGGATATCTTCAGCTGTCAGCAGTCCAATTCATTCTGTGTATGTCATTCCTCCGTCCTCGGCGTTTTTTGGTGTCGTTGTACTTTGTTCTGCTTTTTCTTTCAGCAGTGAAATGCACTCGTAATATTCTTGCCATCCTTTGGTCAACAGGGCTGAGAAGGGTCTGTACAGCTACCATGGAGAAGGACTTACCTCAAGGGTTATTTTGGTTGTTTCCATGTGTGCCGCTGCTTACTGTGATCGTTCCTGTATTTTAGTCAGTCAAATTCAGCCTGAAGGTGTTAATTTTTGTCACTTACTCTGGGCTGCTTCGTTGTTCTGCTATTGTTGACCCTCGTAGGATGTGCTAAGTCACAATGCGTGAGCAGAGTGAGAAGGGGAAGAAACAACTCTGTATAAATAGCAAGTTTACTTTTTTCTTCTTCAATAGAACATATGTCAGTCCCAACGCAGCGTGTAGGGCCCGCATAGTTAACAGCTTCTTCAGCCTAGAATAACCTAGAGCAAAAGCAAACTGTGCTCTCTTGTTGATCCAACACATTTCTTTGGGCAGCTGACCAAGAATGTGGCTGCTTTCAGCAGCATTCAGTGAGTCTCTGCTGTCGCTGACAATGAAGGCACAGAGGGAAATCAGCCTCACAGCTCTGTGGAGCCCTGAGGGCTGCCTGGGAGCTGTGAGGTGCAGGGGAAGGTGTGGGGTACAGATTCAGTGGGGCCCAAACTGCTGTAGGTAGGGCAAAAAGAGAAAACTGAAGTGCAGATGTGAACAACTGCTTTTTATTGTCCAGCTTCTAAAACAAAAGACAGTGATATACAGTGTGAGGCAGGAACCATAAACCTACTTATATTTTAACCTATTTTGTCTTTGCCCCAGCTCCCTTGTTCCTGAAATCCATTCTAGCAGCTCACAGTGGTTTCTCAACCATAGATAGAGTATCCCTCCATCGTCATTTCCTACAGTCTTACAGGGTATCTAAAAAGTAGCAAGATCTTCCTCTAACATCTTACAGAGAAACAGCATCATTCTCCAGTTTTCTGAGCAGATTTCCTGTAGTTTTTAGGGTGATGTTGACTGCTTTTATTTGTTTTTAATAAAGATACTTCCTAGGAGTGTATTTCCTTTTCCCTTCCAAAAAGCAATGGATAAATCAGGAATCTCACTTCTGCCATCCCTTGGCTGGTGGGAAGCTCCCTCTCTCCTTTACGACTAGAAATAGCTCCAGTAAAAACATCATTGCATGTCAGGAAAGTTTAGAAGCACCGTGGTTACAGCAGCCTTCCTCATGCCAAGGGTGAGCACCAACCACCTCTTCCTTTCCTACCACCTCCTGAGATATTTTTCCCCATGCTGCTTGACTGAGGCCTGATTTGGGGGCCAGCAGACTCCTTTACATACCTCACACCCCCAGAGTGCAGGGCACTGAGGTGCCTAAAACTGACAGCTAATAGGCCTAAAAA